>OX459002.1:17810222-18104134 GCA_949774965.1 Diarsia brunnea | reverse complement strand
CCAGCAATTTTTATGAGTTCGATCACACGGTGTGCAGGGTCCGCTTGTTCTAAGAAGTGTGGCGTTGCACCTCGTATGTTCGGCCGCAGTTCGCTGATTCATGTTCCCATAATAATGTTGTATCGACGCCGGTTCCCGGTGGCGGCGGGTGGTCGCGATAACGCGCCGTGCGCTCGCGCATCTCAGCGGGCGCATTGTCTAGCTATACCCTGATAAGATAATTATGGTACCCCACGCCTAATTTATTGTTCGTGCTATCACCTCACCTTAATTAGGGCAGACGACAGTATTGCATTATACTCCTAGCTACTTATCGTGCACGGTGCATCGTGTAAACAATAAGTTCCATTTCATCGCTGAGTTGCATTATAAAAGTGAAAATCAACAGTTAGTATGACGTGGTTGTCGTATCCGGTGGTGGTCGGGGTTCCTAACACCAAATAGGACACAACGCTTTCTAGGAAAAGCCTGGCGAAATGACGAACGACACTACACGACCAGAATACAAACAAATCATTAAGGCACACAGTTTATATTACATCCTTGATTAATCATCGCCTCGTTGTAATGAACAGCACTTCTCAGCTTTTATTTGTGTCGAGCGCATCTGCGTGCGCGATCCGGTTCATGCAAAGTGTTAATTATTGTGAAGGGGAGACCTAAATGAGTGCACATCTCAAAGGACGCATAAAGAGCAAATGTCTTTACTAGCATCTGAACTTCTAAGGTGTGTATTGGGCCAAGGCGAATACTTTCAAAGGTTTAATACATGTTTTGTTTAGTGTTGAAATAGAGCCAGCTGGAAACAATGGAGGAGGATTTTACGGGTTGCGGTTTGGTTAAAATGGATCGGTTCGGTGCGTCGCTAGTCGGTGTAAACGACCTGCGACGGCAACGCGCACCTCACCTAATGGAATTCATCTCACACCACGCGCGCTGCACCCGGGCCGTGCCGTTACAAACAATGACCCCCCACAATTACACGCCGATTCGGTTGCACAACCTGGCATTACGCACCGAAACAAAATAATCGAAAAACGGTACGAAGAGATTCAATCATAAGAGGCAAACGATGTAACGGGACCGAACAATAACGTCAAGACGAATAAGAGCGTTTAGTTGTCACATGATTACTTAACAGTTCTATTTGGTAAGTGAGTGGAACATTCTGAGTGGAAAAAGGAGCTAGCGCGGGAGCCGGAGGACCTCCAACCCGCCCACCGCTACCGGAACTGGGTCACTGCCAATTTGCGAATCGGGCATCATTGTAATCGCATTACGCCACGACCGCGACCGGCTGACGCGCCGAAATTGACGCCGGTCGCAGTCGGGGTCAGGCGTCAACACGACATTGTTATCTGAACTTGGGTGCCGTGAGTCCGTGACCCTCACCTGTGACATGCGTTTATTAAATCAAGTTATTTACGCAACAACGCATGTATGACCTGAACTTCGGTAACTATTTTGGTTACAATTACAAAGAGCATATATTAAAATAGTACATCAGAAGTAGCCGTGGGCCCCAAACTAGGCACAGCCTGTATCTTGGTGACCCAATATAGAAAGTTAAGGCAGATTGAGTAGACGACTGTTCAGCTTGACAGAGTACAGCCAGACAGGTAACAATTAGTTATTAGAGTAGTTGTTATAAATTGTATAGCAATAAAAATATGAATTAAGCAATAAACAATAAAATGAATAGTGAGAATCAAAATAAAATCAATTAATTATTAAATTTGTAATAGTGGCCATGCCCGGGAGCGATGCTTCTAACTCTTCTTCTTTCTGAGTTTACAAAGTAGCGAATGAGAACCACAAGCGGTCGATATCTGATGTGGATGGGCCAATCGAGGGGTAAATAACTTCATCGCGTCGCATAAAAGATTATTACCCATGTACAAGGGAAGCGTCGTTGTATCAGATATGAGCGTCTCGTCGGTGAGATAGTCTCGTCCGTAAGATGGGAGATTACACGCGATCGCACCATCACATACGGCGTTATGTTTGAACGCTGCGAGCCGCGATGGGAACTCCAAACAACCTTAGAATAACCAGTCATCGTCTCCTGCGCCGATATGAAGCGTGTTTCCGTTCAGATAAACGTAATTTTAATGGTGTGCTCAGTTTAGGAAGTTGTAAATATGGCATAAAATAGCGCAGTTTCTATCACTACAGGAACTTCGCTTTGTACTCTCTAAGATAAGTAATAGGAATTAAAAAAACGTTTCCTATATAAATCTCTACGAAATTCAATAAAAACCTTATCATGACCGTCCGTGAAAAATTGACACGTTCGATTCGATTTCCGATGAAGCATAGCGAGCTGTCGTGATTTGCGACTTCGTTGCGCGCAATTATATCGCGCCCAGAGCTCGTTGCGTATTTTAATTTAAACGACATTAAAATAGCCCGGAACTGCACGTTCAAGGGCGCACTACAACAATATTTCACGCGAAATTCCAAATTATTTCAGCTAACACCTTAATCTCAACGAAATAAGAATCAAAATCCATTCAGAGTCGAAAACCGCGTCGAGACGCATAATGCGAGCGTTGAACTTAAAAGGTTGTGACAGGGGTATTACGGTAATTACCTTAATTTGTAAACACAAAAAAACGGCCGTCGCTTCGTCGTATGTTAACTGAGCGAAAAATTAAATAACCGAGATGGCGGTGAACGAGAGAGTCCGCGAACAACTATTAATTCGCTTAGAATGCGGATTGCGCACCAATTAACGCATCGTGCGCCCGTTCGTGAGAACATTATCAATTTTCCGTAGAAATTTATAATTGCGCAATATTTTTACGGAAACGTATTCATTCGAGGCAGCTAGTCCCGAGAACGTGTTTTTAAATGGGAACACATTTGTTGGCAGTCTGTGGAGGTGGTTGTCGGCGCGCTATCATGGCGAAAAAATCGCTCGGATTCGGTTGAGGCGCGGTGCGAGGGCGTGCTCCTAACGGCGGGCTTTGCATATCGCTTGCATGAATCTTCCCTGTGACGAGCACTTCAGGAATGCGTCGGGAAACTGCGAAGTCGGTCGTTGACTGATTGCCCAAACAAAGCTCCACCCGCAGCCGCCCGCATATGGTCACATCTATTGTATAAAAACAAAACAACCAATTTATGGGTGATTCAGCGGGCGACGCCTTTTGCGTAAGGTCACGGTTTAACACTTCACCGACCAAGGATGCCCACGATGCGTAAATCAAATCGTTTAACGAGGAAATCGATTCTGCGACGTCGACAGAGCTAGGTTTAATTAACCATCTCCTTAAACGGTCGACCTTCGATGGTGACAGAGGCAAGATTAATTCGCAAATGCGTATTGAAATGACACATCTTTTGATCACTTTGGATTGAAGACAAGGATAATAATGAGCATTGATCGAATTTAAATTGAATCAAATATCTGCTTTGTATCTGCAGTTCTTCACGACGAGTGAGTAGGTGTTCATTGCATCAGATTGCAAAAACATAGTTAACAAGCATCAGCATCAGGAAAGTCAAGTTTATTTGGTGCAGAACCCTCTACATTCCGTTCTTTCCAGGCTGTCGAGCAGATCCTTAACTGATCTGAAACTACGATCAGGAGGATGTGATCAGACAGGAACTATCTAAGGTCTGAAAAGGGCACGCCTAAACACGGAAAGTGTCTTTTACTCCTCAGTAATTGGACCCCACATAGGCTGTCCACCGAAAATGGTATGCGCGTGACCATCCAAGATATAATCGGGGATATCTGGTCTATCGATAGTGATTTACTGTGATCATTAGCATACATGGAACAGGTGTACGGTAAGTGGTAATTGCGTCCTCTAACTGTGTAAACGATTGGCGCGTTTAGATAACGACGTACGCCATTTGCGTGTGCGCAGTACCGAGTACGCTCCTTATTGCTTATCTGTTTCTTTGAGCCTTTTGTGGACGGGAACGAACGGTGGCTTGCCGTAGTTGTGTGTTTTTCCGATACTTACAACATATTAGTAATTCACTCTTTATCATTTAGGGCGAGGTTTTTAAGGCATTTTTAAACAGTGATGCAGCTAGTACAAAGAAACCTTGTCATTTTATGACCAGGTGGCCTACCATGACGTCTTAAACCAGGATTGTTTTAATATATTCCAGTGCGGAAAAGAGATGGCGCTAGATATAGTATAGCTCTGTCGCTTTCCAACAATCCCGCCTTCAGACGTCACGGTAACCCCCCACAGAAATAATGCAAGGTCTAAAATAACGTATATTTAATGAGCAACTAACGAAGGTACTCCCAACACGTAATAAAAGACACGTTGGTTACTCCTTGGCGGCTTCGAATCCCGTTGGAAAGTCCCAGGGCGCCGGGGGCGACGGAAGCCGGTCTTCCGGCACGAGGCTGGCAAGCCGCCGTGCATATTCAATGCGGCTAATTAATGCTGCTAACTACGATGCTGGTATGAAAGTAAATGTTACCTCTTTTGTCCGTCATTGGATAGTCTCTGGGGTTGTGGGAAAGTATCTTTGTTTAAGTATTTAATGCCGAACTCGGTTGGCCAATTTTTTTTGTAATACTTTTGCGGAAAACAGGCCCTTTTTTTTATGGTGGGTGAATCATCAAATAACCCCTCCCGCTCTTGGGCAGAGAGGAAGGGAGTGTCAGACTTCTACTGACTAAAAACCACCCATGTTCCTTCTTAGCCCTTCATGTCGAGGCCGCGGTATCTCTTGCGAAAAACCCGCAGCCCCGACGGGGGCCCGCAGCCCCGACGGGGGCCCGCAGCCCCGACGGGGAAAACAGGCCCTGAATTTAACTTCGGATTGTAGTGTGAACCCTTTCGGCGTGACAGGGGTCGCACCGTGGCGCGAACCCTATCAGCGTGACAGGGCCATCCTAATCTGGTCTCGCAGGGTGACATGTCATCCCAGTGTGACAGGGCATCCCAAATATAGCCCAACCGCGTGACAGAGTTTCCCAAACTAACCTTTCAGTGTGAGATTGGCGCAGGCGTGACAAACATTTTCGAATAAAATATTCATAAGTTTATTATACATAATATTACGCATCAAAAAACAATATTGACAGTCTTACGCATGACCAAAATATTTAACAAAATTCAGAGGAGGTCTTTGACCAACTTTGGAAATATATACAGACAAGACAAGAATAAACATGTAAAGTTGAAAAACCCCAAATTTATAACATGATTAAATGACATTACGTCGCCGTATACGTAGAGTTAAACAGAGGTACCCAAATGGACACCCACATTTCGCCAATCCTATGTAAAAGGGAGCGAACCTATTGATATAAATAGGGCACAACTCCAGACTCCGGGGCTGCTACTAAGAAATTTGTTATGAAAAACCCCAATAATATTTTGCCAGACCTGCAGTGCAGTGGCTATCATAGTGTCCATCGATTAACTGTCAAATGGTTATGGTTTGGTACAAAATGGAACCATTTGACAGTTAATCGATGGACACTATGATAGCCACTGACATATAAAAAGATACGCAATAGCCCTGCTGGGAATCGAACACAACTAGATCAAAACCGAGGCAGTCCAACAAACTTTATACACATAATTACTACTTCTAAATGAGATTACTCAAATCATATACCCACTTAGTACATTGTAATGGTGATTCAACCTTTGATCTCAAAGCTTAGTACACAATTTATATCATTATCAGCTGATAAAGTGTGTAAAACGTTTCCAGACCTGCCTAAAGTAAATAACATTTTAATTACTACTTATGTTAGCTCGTGAGACTGTTTATATAGAAGTTATCAATTATGTAGTAGCTAATGTACTAATTATTATGATATCAAGTAGACATGTTGTCTATGATAGAGGAGCTCGTGGCTTAATAAGAACTACCACTCGGGTCGATCTTTGGGTAAAGCTGTGCTTGCCTAAGTCGGCCTGTGGATGGGTGACCGCCGGACATACCGAGTTTCCTCCGTGCCTCGGAAAGCACGTTAAGCTGTTGGTCCCGGCTGCCATATATAGATCTTTGGCAGTCGTTACAGGTAGTCAGTGATCTGAAATTCTGACATCCAGTCTTACCAAAGAGTGTCGTATTACCTAGTATTAACTGGGTTGTGGAGGTCAGATAGGCAGTCGCTCCATATAATATACTGGTATTCAGCTGAATCCGGTTAGACTGGAAGCCGACCCCAACATAGTTGGGAAAAGGCTAGGCAGATGATGTAGACATGTTGTCTATGTGACATGAGATGAAATAACGTCACGCCTGTAATCCCCGAAGGGTTAGGTAGAGGTGTACCTTATAGTACAGCCATTTCGCCAGATATTTTAAGTCCCATGTAATGGGGAGCAAGCCTATTGTCATCAACCGGTCACAAATCAGTGAGAGAAATGCCTACGAAATTCCTGTTGTCTATGTTTTATAAGTTATTTTGGGAAAGGTTTCATTTTGTCACAGAAACGGACTTAAACGAATGCATTTAGTTACTGTTAATTTGAATTTTAATAAGACTATCACTGCAGTTGTTACTTGTTGTTTTTAAAGGCATGAAATTGAATTTAATATAATACTTACCTCATCATTTTATCTTTAATAAAATTCATTTTATTTTTAATGTTTGCGCAAGCGCATTTGATTGTTGCTCTAGTACACACAACTACCAATGAAGCTATACAAAACCAGTATATGTAAATCTTTAATCATACGGGAAATCTATACAAAGCGAGGTCATGTTATATTGGAAATGCATAGCTTGAAGTGTCCCCGTGTGTTTATATAATCAAATAAAATAACTGATAAACACTTTTTGATAAGACGTGTAAATGACCAAGCCATTATAATACATAAGATAATTAGCAGAGTATTAAAATTCCTTGAAACTCAATTATAGGTACTAGGGAAATGTTTTATGATAACGTATCGTATATATATACAGGTTGGTTCCGACAATACGACAATAAATGAAACCACTGGTAGTTCTAGTTCATAGGAGCATTTTTAAACTATCAAATAAATCCTAACACCTTCGTGGTGCCGACGATACGACAACAACCTACCTAAATGTCTTTGCCAAATTCTTTTGTTACATTTTATTTCCACTCGTTAATCGGTGCAAATTATTCCTAAGGTTAGTAAACCAATATTTGTTTGTAAATTGTAATGTATTTCGTTAACAGTTTTATGCTACTTAGTTTTATTGTTTTTTTTCAATTTTTTTATTTTGGTGTTAAAACTTTATTGATAGTTTAATAAT
Source organism: Diarsia brunnea (assembly GCA_949774965.1). NCBI lineage: Eukaryota > Metazoa > Arthropoda > Insecta > Lepidoptera > Noctuidae > Diarsia > Diarsia brunnea. The sequence continues at coordinate 18,096,909 of OX459002.1, read as the reverse complement.
GTTCCTATGGACTAGAACTACCAGTGGTTTCATTTATTGCCGCATTGTCGGCACCACCTTGTATAAAGAACTTGTAGATAACACGCCATTGTTGCAAAGCCTCCCCTTAAGTATGCAGTACATAATAAAGAGGAAAAATAAATACAATACATCATTCATTTCTTCCTTTTCTACATTTTTGATACTGTGTTTTCCGTATTTAATAAGAACTATGTTGGAATGGAAAACCGTACTTCCTATGTCATGACTTTTGATTATTTGCATGTGTGCCACACTATTCCCAAACCACTGTAACTCCTGTAAGCCAGAATCAACAGTGGCGACTACAAGAAAAGCGCCGAGACAATGAAGCTCGACGAAGTCCCAGAGAAACGATTTAACTGTCTTGGATCCCGCAACGAAATTAATCAGAAAATAATAGCGGAGGAGTAGAAAAAAACATAATTTCCACTTCCCTCCATATCAGCGGGAGACAGAACAGAACAAGGCCAATAGGCACACAGGGACGTATACAAGTGGGATAGGCCCAGTTGCCTAGCACCACGGATATTATTGTCATTAATATTACTGGGTCCTAAGTTGCATGTGTGTGTCGTCAGCAGAACCCCTATTTCCCTTGAGACATGAAGACTTGCGAAGGAGGTGGCGGAACGTGAGACGGAGAGAACCTCTCGTCCCAGCCGCCCCGGGAGCCGCTCCGGGCGTCGGGGGCCACGTGATAGCTTCCGGCCACCGTACACGCGGGTCCGTGGACGGTGAGTGATGGGCTAGCTAGCCGACCGTCCGTCTTATGACGACGACAGGCCGTCTAGACGGCGCGTTCGTGTTTCACGCGCGCCTTAACGAGATGTCAGCAACATGGAAGGGGCCGACGCCCGTCGGGGCTGCGGGTTGTTCGTAAGAGATACCGCGGCCTCGACATGTAGGGCTAAGAAGGAACATGGGTGGTTTTTAGTCAGTAGAAGTCTGACACTCCGTTTCGCTCTGCCTAAGAGCGGGACCCCGGTTATTTGATGATTTTCCACCCCCAAAAAAAAAAAAGGCATGAAGACTTCAGTGCTCCGACTCATTATGGATTCATATAAGAACATGTATTGTAGTCCTTAGAGCCGAGAACTTTACAATATTGTCTACTATATATATTAGATCGAAAATATTTTTCCGGATTGATTATTTAGATAAAATTAATGGATGATTATATACTTTCAGAAATACCTATCAGTTACAAAACCATAAAAAGGTGACAATATAACGGCAGTCCTATCACTACAACTTTTGGAAGGGACACAGAGTCAGTCAGCAGACAAGTAACATCATGAAGGAGTAGTCCGTTTCATGAAGTTGCAAAACCAAAACTAATCTCCAAATGATTTCTTTCCGCAACCAATATCGCGCATAGACAAGAGAAACCTACGTTTCTTATCACCATAAATCGTAACAACGTCGTAACCACTACCATAGTCCATAGAGGAGTTTAACCACAAGATTGAACGTCAACAAGACAATGGGATCATAAACGAAGGCAATCCATCAGAAATAAGACCTGGATTTAAGCCCGTACACAATAACTTTGTGCCAAGTAGAAAGGGATTTGCTTTGGAAGTAGTTGTGACAATGTGTACCGGCACAATGAAAGTTCAAGAAACATATAACATAACATTTATTTATTTTCAGGCTACTTTGGCCCATAGATAAATACCTTACAGACTAACATACATAATATATATATATATATATATATATAAAAGGCAAAGCTGACTGACTGAGGTTCAACGCACAGGCCAAACCCTTACTGCGGTACTCAGAGATATTTAATGATAACTTAAGCCGTCACTTAGTAAAGATTTGACATTCTTTTGTATGACAAAACTGTCAAAACCTTTACTAAGTGATGGCCTAAGTAATCATTAAAGCTCTCTGAGTGCGGCAGATACGGCTAGAAACTTAAAATTTCCTGTCCGCACACGTGTTCCTCTTATGACTAAGAAAAGATTCTCCAAAATTCAACCCCCAAGGGGGGGGAAACAGGGGATGAAAGTTTGTATGGAGAATTGTCATTTTTACGCGAGTGAAGCCGCAGGCAATAGCTAGTAATGTTATATAGCCTGTTACTGTCTCAATGCAGGGCAAAGTCCTCTATACAGCGAAGACATGGCATCACCGTGCTTGCTTAAGTTGGATTGGAGATTTCAGCCAATGAAGTTCAGAGGGCCTTAAGTAAAATAAATAAAAATGCTTATTTGACACTTAAAAATACAAGTTACAAGCACAGCCACAACAAGAGAGCACACAAGTATATTGTCACAAATGAGATCCTAACCCCCAAACTAGGCCTGAACCTGTATTTTAGGGGTCAAGTGGCCATTTATTATTCATAGAATTTTATCTATTATATGATACTTCTAAAGCCTGGTTTTCCCGCGAAGTTTTCTTTCATAAATGTCAAAGAAAATGATTCTAGATATAAATAGTAGGGTGTTAAAAATATTCAGTTGTCATTTTATAGACACGGCTACCAGTTACAATCATATAACGAATAATAACACTAATGAATTTACTGATATAGGTTATTAGCAATTTATTGTTACTCGCGGAAAAATATAAAACCACGTAACATGTACGTTATTTACTTGTATTACGAATAATATAATAAACTACGCAATATTAATTAATCATATTTATTAGAAAATATGGCTTTTCCTGTCCATCCCACATAATTAACAGAAATATAAAATGCTAAAAGCGTCGGAGCATAAAAGATTGCACATACAAGAAGAAAAACCCAAGAATTTCTATGTTATTTTTTCCTAACATAAAGATAGTATCGATAATGGAAACATAAACATTAAACGTAACGATATTCTCACGAGTCTGTGCGTACGCGCACGGCCCTTAGCCGAGGTTCCACGCCAGCAGTTCGACACGGTGCCTGGACGCCCTAATGGCCCCAGATGCTCCCCCACACTTCTGAATACGTTGCCCTTGGCATTTCACGGTGAATGAGTTCCGTTTGTACAACGAAACATCTGACAAAAATTCTTGAACAACTTTCTGGATAACGTTACTTTGTTTTTCTCGCAGATGCATGTTTTTTAAACATGCTTCGTGTGAATCAAGCAGTAAATAAATCAAAAGTGCTGTTTATAAAGTCATTTAAACATCCACATTGCACATGTGTTTTGTATGAACGCCTTTTAATATAATCAAGACTGCAGAAGTACTAATCCGCCGATTTACGTCATAGCTTCCATTGATGGTAACCACTGTAATTTTATTGGTCGTAAACACGATCAATTTACTCATGCACCGAGGAATTCACAGGCATAATGTAAGCCATTTTTCAATAACATTAATTCAGAATCACGGAGTAGCGAAAGCATTTGGCAAATGAAAAAGGAAAGTGGTGTACGGCAGGTGCGCGCGCGCATCGCGAGGTGAGCCCTTCCAGGGCGAGGGAATGGAATGCGACTATTATTAGAGGAGTCGGCGCCGGCGCACGCCACCGACCTCATGATACAGGGTGCTATAGGAATTCTTTGAATTGTAAGAGAAAAATTTGAATTCTGAAACGTTTTGAGATTTTTGCCTCGAGCGAGACACATTTTTACCTGCCTTTCTTGATCAGAATCTTTTAAGAATTCATTTAGATATGGGACCTGTTTATTCGAATAACAATGCGATTCAATGCGGTGCAAAGTAATCTTATAGCAGATCTGATGAAATACCTGTTATTAGAAATGCATCAGCATTATCGGAAATTGAGAAAAAGCAAAATCTAGTGGGACACGATGAAAACGCGAAAAACAGAATTAAGATTCATTAGTTAAATATAAACCTTTCACACAAAATATGATATTGCACGCATAGACCCATCTCTCGATACACAGATACTATCCAAGTGAGTATAAAATTGTTTAGAAGTCCTCACGAACCACCCTGTATCCCGTAGACTAGAGGAGTGCACGTTATCGGTGGATGCTGTGGGCATCGCTGCGCCGGCGCCGCTCCGCCATTGTTGAGCCCCCACCGCCATGCTTATGTTCCACCCAGCCGTAAGGGATCTGCTCCACCGATGACGAACAAGCGACAAAGTAAGCACGATCTTTTACTTCAAGAAATGTACAAAAGATACGCAAGAAAACAAAATTAATTAAAACTATAAAAACAGAAAACCATGCCAAAAGTGCCCCATCTCAGCATAATGCCAGATAGACCATCTGAGATGCATTTTGGCTGCAGACTGGTGGCCTATATGGTCTCGTCATCCCGTCTAAATAATAGTCATATTAACCGTTGATGGCTGCCTTTAGTTCAAACTACTTCAAACCACCGCGAGTAGGTACTCGTTTGTCGCAGCAACACGAACCTCCTCTCAGCAGTAAAACTCGCCCTTGATGCCTTGCCAACTCCTTTAAGGTTGCTAGCAGCTAGCTCTTTTCGCTCTTCGCTGGCAGTGGTGCAGGTGCCTCGTGTCCGATACTCGCGCTCAGATACAATAACAATAAAATAGCTGATATTGGCCAACACGAATTATGTTTTAATTTTAGATCTAAGCAAAGAGCTTTGTGTTTTGTTCTGTATCTGCTTGAATTGTTTGCCAGAGGAGAAGCTGAGTTTAAATAATATAATTTATATCAAAGCTTAACGGCCTCATCTAAAATGAGACATCCAAACTTTGCCAAGATTGTTCTACTTAATAGCTCAACGTTAGTGGTGTCTGTTAATCCTGAAACGAACTTCCACATTCCGATCGGGTAGCAACCAGACGAAAGTGAACGACTGGTGTTAAACGACTAGATCGGGAAAGGCAAACGGTTCCAGGTACTAATAATAAGCGAATTTCTCAGGAACGGCTCGTAAGCTCACACCTCGGGGATCACGTTACTGGTGTTTGGTCGTTAGCGCCGCCATTACCCGTACGGGTAAAGAAGAACATTCACGGTACGAGGAATGTGTCGGAGTAATTGGAATTTATAAACAGTTGATGCTTCAGAAAGAATTGTAAGTTTTTTGGAAACTGACAATAAAAACGTCCAAAGAGTATGTACTCCTTCTATACCTATCAAGAATAATTCGACCACATCTAAACAACAAAATACATCACCCAATTACCCTTGAGAGTCATTGGATACCAAAACAACCAATACAATCGACCAATTCTCGCTTAACAGTTTTTCCATGTGAACCACAACACGGAAGTGTTCGTGGGTCGAATATTACACACAAGAATTTTGACGAGCTCCAGTGTTGACGACAAACAGCGTGTCGCAGTGATTTAAACGAAATGCGTACTGTGAACAGGGCTCTTAACTTACGCGTAGGCGAATAAATCTGGCGAACGGGCCGTTAAGGGGCAATTGTGCGTCGCCGAAATGGCGTCCGTCGGCAATTTGTCGCCCGACTACCGCCAGACGCAAGTAGGAAACGACTGAAATGTCTGCTGAGGATAGGGCTGGCTTGGAGAACATTTTTTGGGTCTAGGACCAGGTTAGGCCGAAGACCGAGCCTCCAATAAGATTAATAGTATAAATACGGAAGATTTTCACGACCAGATCGTCGAAGTAGTCAGTAAAACCAAAAGCCTGAAGTGGGAGATGTATTTAAATATTGTTTAATTAAAAAATACTAAGATTCTGTTAACAGAGAAAGCCACAGCAACCTGTTTTCCTCATTCAGTGTTTATCTCGCAGTGTTTACACTGTAAGATAATTAGATAAACACTGGCAGTTACTGATAATTTCCTTTATATTTAAAGGAAAGACTAAGATTGGAAAATTATGTCGTTGGCATCCTTGGGGATTGTACAACCAGCCACAGGACTATTAAGGATTAGTTATAGGACACGTACAAACAGCTACTTCACGCTGCTTAAATTACTGGGCGTTAACACACTGCTAATGGCCCGACTATAGTTAAACAGGGAATAAAATTTGGTACTTCAGAGTGTTCAGACAGCCCTAGGAATAATGGTCAGACGACGTTCAGATAGGCCGCCGACGCACAAGATTTTCATCCAACAATTTGTTGACAGGACGTGTGTTGGCACCACGTTAAGCTGTGTAACATGTTACATAACGAGTACGTTAACGTGCCGCTGCAACACGGAGCAATAATAATTAGTGCTCACCGAACCGCGAACAATATCGTGAATCAATAAAACTTGCCACTATTTCATGTCAAGAGCCAAGGAAAATGAGTAATGATAAGTGGATTATGAGCGTTCACGGCGACTGGTAAGTAGTTGCTGCGTAATATGCCATTAACGGAGAAGTTCCACGGTATTGTAAGAAGGTATCAATTTGTGGCATCGGATTGTGTGTAAATACGGTGTTAAATATGAGCCCGTTTGTTATCCACGCAATTTTACTCTTGATGCATTATTTATTTCGGCTCCTATTTCCTTGCATACAGCACATGGACTTTCAACGCCAGCGGAATAGAAACACAAAACAAATAAGAACCGAACTGTCCAAATCTTGATCAATTGTATGTTACAAAACTCTTACCAATGCTACTCTTACCAATGCTACTATTACCAATAATAAGTGACCAAATGGCCATATTCTCTCAAGTGTATGATTAAAAAAGCCACAGTACCAGTGTTACCATCCAAACCGGCTGTTAAGTGTTGCTTAAGAGTTTTTTGCGGTAATAAAAGCAACATTACTGTCGATTTGCGAGGTGTACATTATTTAACTACTCAATCATGTAAGACTGGACAATGAGTGTTATCTGTTTAGACCACAGCCGTAATTAGGGTCACATGCCAATATGAACGGTCTTGTTATGGTACAATATTGTAGATTTTATTTTTTGGCGTTCACTTGGCGTTCCCAAGTGTTCTTTGGATTTAGTTAAGGCTTTCGAGTCACTCAATCATGATCTTACTCACGGTCCAACGATGTATGCTATAGTATTATGTTGGTGTTTCTTAGAATAGAAAACATTCAAGATGTAGTAACACATCAACTATCCACCTCAACAACAACCACCCCACCCCCCACCTCATCAACTATCTACCTACCATTTCAATTGTTAAATTATTTCTTTCTGCGCGTTTTAAACGTACATAAACTATAAAATCTAAAGATATTTCGTGTTACACAACATTATGAGTCTTCTGAAATGAATATTTAAAATTCTGTAAATTTTGTAAATGAGCTTTGAATTTTAAGATGTTGGCCATTTGCTAATAAATAGCAGATCAAAGTCTTCGTTATTTGTCAACATTACACCAACGATATCATTTGAGATTCAAATAAATTGATCAACATGCCATACAATATTTCACATTGAGTCGACACTTAGTGGGCCGACTTATAATAAATAAATAATTTTATTTAACACCGCAAATAACACCGTCCATGTAATGATGAATAAATGTCTGCTCAATTGAAGTCACTAATGGAACTTGACGATGTTTTACTTCTTTAATTGACTTAACAACTACCCTCATGAATCAGAAAACTAATTATAGAGTGTAAATATTTCAGACTAAAATAAAGACAATAAAATGATGTGAAAGACCTCATAAAACTGAATAAAATTTATGATCGCTAAATGGTTGGCTTGTCCTTTGGCACTGTCGCCAGCACTTAATATTTATGCATTATAATTGTGTGGGCAAGTGGCGCATGCGCCAATTAAGCAAATCGATCTATCATAATCATATCTAACGTATTAATAGAGAGCGGTGAGCGGCCGCGCCCGCGCCATGCAAATGCTCTGCGAAACGTGTCAGGGAGACTCAAGTGCTTTACGATTGTCGTAAGCACTTATTTCGACCTCAACCCATAGATAATTATCTCCCTTTTATCATAAAGTGAGAATGGAAATTAATCCCATTTAAATTATAAGTTATGGTACCCGTTACGTTAGGTACAACACAAATGGGTCTAACCGGAGCTTTCGCTTTCAACAACGACGCGAGTACAATGTTCAGAAACGCGCCTAAAACGCATAACTAATAATGACAACATAAACTAGTTCAATAGTTTCCAAGTGCGCCATTCCAATTTCCTTCCTTCGTGACTGTTCTCTTGAGTTCCCAACAAAATTTTCCTCAAGATCATTATGACATACCAGACAATATTAATCACAGTGTAGCTAGCACCGGAGCAAATTGCACAGCTAAGAGAAAATAATTACATCGTGTGAACGATAAACACCATAGTGATCGTAGAAACACTTTCCATGTTACACAATATTTTTTAGACCGAAGGGCTCACGTACCTTTTATGTAAGTAAAATTGTATATGGAAAAGCGAAGGACCGGCCATTGTACTTGAGACTTCGAGAGCGGTATCTTTGCCAGCCCATCTTGAGAGGATGATACGACTATAAAGATAAAACTTGTGATGACGTTTGATAATAAATTTTATATTGCTGACCAAATTGAAAGTATTATTAAGTTATGGTTGAACAAAGCCCTAAGTCGAAGCGCACTTAATGTCGTCAAGTCGCAATGGGTCGTATAAATTCGATTGGTTCAAAGCGGTCAATAATGGCGAAGATAATTTTAATGGTTTCTGTAATATGCACGATTATAATGAAACAAACAAAGCAGATTTGAGTGGGTATGAGTACGTAAAACGTGTAGAGGCATGTGTTAATGTAGTGGACACTTCGTATTCAAGTGTGGAGAACGTGTTTCGTGCGCATGTCATCGTGAATAGGCGAAGTAACATTTATATTCTGATCGTACAAAGACGGCAGCCAGATGTGTTACTTACTAATTGTGATATAATTTGATCGATAGATTATAAAAGAGCTTTTCTGCTTTTTGCTGGTGGAAGAAAACGTCGTCATGAGGAAGCCGGCACATTTTAGAATCAAACATTTTGAGGACTTTAGGGCATTCACTACTTAGCCCCAACTCGCCTGGTATGAAGCGATGATGCGGCTTAGGGAACGAACGAACGTCGAACTTTGAAGAGATTCAGATTATTATGATCGGGAAACAAAGAACCATGTAGGTTGTCCATTATCATTTACTTGTCACCAAGAAGATGTCTGTGTCCCAGTAGTGGGAACACTACAGGCTGAATATGCGCCTTATTTCGGAGTTCCAAGAAACAAAATATTGGAGAATATTTTACTCTATGGTGTTACTACGTTTAATATAAGCAGTACCTCAGATCAAGAACAATACACCAACCCACTACAAACGCGTCTTTCCCATGGAGTTCGATCCAGCGATTACCATTACGCAATAGCTATAACTCGGCAATTTTACATAGACAAGATCATGTGTTAGAACTGTTCCATATCGGTGGTTATTTATCGTGGCCGGTTTGCATTCTAACTGAACGTTGCCTTTACCTATCGTGTTACTGTACTTATATGAAAAGCTGTTTATTTTATGTGTTTTTGCACGTTATTATAGATATTGGTTCCGTTTTATTCAACCGTTTTGGTTTTTGTCCATGATCTTTATCTAACTGGCATTGAGAGTTTTGTTTCGCGGTTTTGTACAGCTAGGTCTTCTAACGGAGACAGTTGATACTATAAATTAACTGCCTTACTAATGATATTGGATTTAGACTTAGGTTCTATTCCTTCTGATTTAAAATAATATTCACAAAAGATATGAAAACCGCAGGATTCTATTATCTCCAATTTCCGATTCCCATAAAGTACTCCCTCAATCTGTCCAAAGCTATATCGTATCCCTACAAATACGCTATATCAAAATCGATGAGTAGCTGCTAGCTTTTTGCGCAGTACTTTTCCCCTCACGTATCTGCACGTGACCTGATTTTCAATAGAAATACCACTTACACCTCGCCTTCGACCATGCTTTGACCAGCACTTCTTTGAGGAACATTTTTCGATATAAGGTTTTATATCGAGAAAGGTACTTACTGAAATAAAACCTAGACATCCACAACAGAATAGGAATAAATTCTGATCAAACTAAGTCCCCGAAAATGTTTAATATCCTTCAAATGCCCTTTGATTTTCTTGAGTATAAGCATAAGCAGCTTAATATGGCAGCATGCTATGATCCAGTCAGCACCGTCAAAATAACAAGTAAATCATAATTAAAAGCGAGTGTTAATTTCTCTCTGAGGACTAAGAGCCTCACTAATGTTTCAATGTCAGAGAAAGTGGTCTACACGATGTGCAACTGCAATTTTCTAATCCGCACTTCCGAAGCGAACATTAAAAGCTCGTTTGTAGACCAACAATGTAATATCCTGTGAGCAAATTAATACTTATGTAAGGGCAATGGGAATTACAGCGTTATAGTGTTACGGGTCTACATGCGCAGGCGCGAGTTGACCTGAATTGAGGTTTTGTTCGATTACCCACATTTCGCTACGGTAGTAAAGATGTCTACTATTAACCCGATTAGAGTAATATGATTCCACGCAGCTACTTGGGCTGTCAACGAATAATAAAATTGTTTTATTATTATATTCCGAATTCGTCGACAGGTTCTCTATGCAGTGTGAGTAAAAAGCAACGAGTTTATTTACATAAAAGTTTCACTAATGAATTCAATATCTATCGATTTGCGACTCCATTAGAGCGTAAACAAATCTTGACATTCACCTTTCGTTGGCGATCGTTTATGGCGAATTTCCGGTTGGTCACCTCACCGCGAAAGCTGTCGGACTGACGAATCGGCGCTCGAGATCGACGTACGGATCCCAAACACCGTATACAGGTTCAAGATCAAAAATACTTTCGTTAAAGAAATCGCCAGTGAAGGTTTCGTAACCGACGACTTATGACCCGGTGTTATAAAACAACAACGTAACCAAAACATGTCGAAAGTTTGCTAAATCGTTGAATTCAAACGACCGATTATACTATCTTCTTCATCGAGTTTTAGAAACTGCGTGTGTGTAGCGAAGCGTTTTTATATTTTATGGGTTTTAAATAGACTGAGTGAAACATTATTTCATAATGTTGGTATCGATCAATATTCATTTGATGAAGTATCGGATCTATAATGTATAACGGTCTAAGAACAAGATCGAATTGATTCGGATGTGAAAATAGGACTTTCAACTTTTTGATGTGCTGTTCAAAACTGAAATGTTTTACATCCTGCGTTAGATTTCTGCATCTGTGGACCACTGACTCATCCCACCGATTGCCGACTATTTCAAAGTTATTTTTGACACATTAAAACCTCTTTATGACAGCGATTAAATAAAACACGCATTATTTATGGGTTAACATTCCCGTCTATGGTTAAGATCAAAACGTTGCTATAGTGCTAGTCGTAAAGGGAAAACCTTGTTTACGGTTTCTAAACACACGTGTAAAAGTTTTAACTTTCGAGTTGTCTATTGAGTCCTGATCGCATAAATCTTGCGCAAGTAAGCAGGTGAAGTGGCGCCGGCGCAGTGCGCACAGCCACCCACTTGTCGAGACAGAATCTGTTATGAGTTCGGATACTAAATACTGCTTCATTTTAGTACTAATGGTACTTGACTACAAATGCTACAACTTCACTTGTTGTTGTGTTTGGGCGTGAAATGTTATTTAGCTATTGTCTGCCTGTGCAGAAATTGAACTGCTTTTAGCTGCTATGGCCGAGGTTATCTTCTGCTATTATCTACTATTAGGAGGAGATAAGGTGAGTCCTAGACACAATTCCAGGTCAAACATTCACAGATAAACAACAACCGATAAAAACAGTTCAACGACCGCAAATTTTACAAATAAATAAAGAAAACCCGAAACATCTGTTCAGAGCCATAACTGCTGGTTTGTATATTTATGTAAACCACGAAGAAACGCCAGTTGAACTGGGTTTGTTTGGTAACTAGAACAGAAACATTCCAGGCGATTCGCGGCGCTAGCAATTTGTTAAATGGATCAACAGGTTTATTAGAAACGGTGACGTCACGAAACAATGGCGCCGGAAGGCTGACACGATTGCTTGTGCTGAATGTAGAATACTGGATTTTTTACTGAGAATACTGAGCTTTGAAAAGTAGGGACTTATAAATATACACTGTAAAAGACTGAAACCGATGGGTATATAAAACTTTTGTAATTTTTTTACACATTTATTTCACTAATTAGAATCGAAAAATATTTTGATTGCTCTCTTTCAGTGGAAAATATTATTTCTTGTGGTCAGTCGAACAGAAATATACTTTTTATGTATATGTCATCAGAAGTGGGCTTCTTGTTAGCTTGGAAATAACAGAGTTCAAAGTCGTGAAGTTTTACACTGAAAATCCGTTTTTCAAATACTTATCAAAAGAAAATATAGAGTAATATAAAAGTTAAAGATAAAAGAGCTGAGGAGCTCGTGGCTTAATAAGAACTGCCACTCGGGTCGATCTTTAGGTAAAGCTGTTCTTGCCTAGGTCGGTCTGTGGATGGGTGACATACCGAGTTTTCTCCGTGCCTCGCAAAGCACGTTAAGCTGTTGGTCCCGGCTGCCATATATATATATATCTTTGGCAGTCGTTACAGGTAGTCAGTGGTATCGTATTACCTAGTATTAACTGGGTTGTGGAGATCAGATAGGCAGTCGCTCCATGTAAAATACTGGTATTCAGTTGCATCCGGTTAGACTGGAAGCCGACCCTAACATAGTTGGGAAAAGGCTAGGCAGATGATGATGAAAAGCTAAAGATATAGAGGGAATATAGTACCTGTAGTCAGCATAGTACTTGTATCTCTTAAGTGTAAAGTGGCAATATCCGCCATTCCAATTCTATTACTGCAGTACTACTTTACAATTCAATATTCCATTGTGTTTAGTATCACACAGATATCTACAAGTATCATTATGTACTTCGCGTGTTTACATCGTCCTAAGGTTAACACCCTTAAGCTGGCCACGATAAAGAACTAAACAAATGTTTTTATCCATAAATACATAGAACTTACACCTAACCCAATTTTTATGTACTTTTGATAGATTGTAATCTAATGTCACCTTTTGATATCTAACTTACGTCATAAGGACTTAATTTTTATTAATTGTGGACTGATAACGTGTCTTATCAATGAGATGCGCATGCGTGTCAAGTAAATAAATAAGGAAAAATTGGTATTACGCATCAGGCAGAAAAAACCCCGAACATTTTTTTTGTATTTGGCAGACGTATACCTCTACAGAAAAATGAGGACGTAAAAATGACGTTTATGACAACCTTGACATTTTAATTATAGAGAAAAAAGCTGTAAATCTACTTTTCACCTTTTATTGCTCTCGTGGTATAGGCTCATAATCCTAAACTCCATTCAGGAAAAAGCTGCTAATATAAAATCGCTAGTTCAGTATTACCGTTAGGTAACATCGATTTATTTATCGATATTTTTATAACTTTATCGATTTAAAACGAACGACGACCACGCGAAGTAATACCAGTTAATTGCCACGATAAGATTATTGTACGATCATAAAATATTATCGTAATTTGTTAGTGTAATGATCAACGCTGCTCTTATGCAATGAATGTAGCACCTTGGGCGATGCACTGGCTAGGAGAGGATATTTTATCGATGTATTTGATGGCGATTTCTCCAGGCTAAGTATATTGTTTTGATATTGCAATATAGACATGAATATTTTAATACCGATCGTGTATGCAACACCACACTGCGCTCTAAAATACAAATTACTGCTGTTGCTCATAAAATTTCTAAGCTGAAGTGGGATTCGACTGGACACGTCTGCCGTATGAACTGTGCCCCAAAATAGCCACTTTCTGGAGCCCTGACACAGCCAGAAGGCGTCGCGGCATCTTCGAGAAGATGGCGGGACGATAGTGACCAGTGGTCCACATCAGCCCTGGATCGAAACAACTGGAAGTCATGGGGAGAGGCCTTTCCCCAGCAGTGAGATGCAGGTTAACAGTATCAGTATATATATTTTAATACCAGTGGTATATCTGAATGTTTGTAGTTCAAAATGTGAGAATTTGGAACTTCAACCATTTCAGACTTCATTCTGACGACTATTTGTGACAATAACTTATGTCGCAGTACTCGCAGTGGTACTCAACCAAAGGGCGAAGAGGAGATAGCAGCCTTGAAAAGCTGGTCATTGTTTGCAATAACGAAGGCCATACGAGTACGAGGCCGATTGCCAAAACGATGGTCCGTCCAAGTAAAAGAACCTACATCCTCAAGCAAATTTCAGTAAATGTTGATCGCTACTTTGGACCGGAGTCGATGAAAACAAATTGTCCGTATAAAGGGCAAATTTTCCACGATCCTCACTGATGAGGGACCGATTGAAGAAGAGGTACTCAACCTTTATGTATACGCCAAAATCAATACAAATACAAGACTTACGTCACCCAGGTAACTTCATGACATAATATAGTAACTCCAATAAGACGTGTGCAATTTGTTATGACTAAAACAAACCGAAGTTCGTCGGCACAAGGTCAAGAGTCTTCATTATTTATAAATTAATCAGTAAAGTGTTGACTTGACCAAATCACGTCATTCATTAAAATATCTTGACTGATTGATTGGTGTAAAACAATTGTGTTTTGAGGGAAACGATTCGCTAGTTTATTTAGTTACGTAAACGTTGTGATAAGTAGATACCAGTATTTCTGAAATTAGCACTGGGGTTAGTGTTAATTTTATTTTCCCCTAAAACAGGATCCATGGCTTTTGTTGCGGACCGACCAACCTTATTGTAAGGTTTTAGTAGTGGCAGCATGTATTTTTTATTAATTTACTTTTTTATATACCTATTAAAGAAAAGAGAAGTGTTCGATAATATGACAGTAGAAAACGTAAAAGGTAAAATATAAAATATGATATCACAAGTCTTTATTTTATTTAGTAATTTAGAATCTAGTGGCTTCCATCCTCCACATTTTTGGTGTCAGAAGTAATTGTTAGAAGAATGCCCATAACTAGATCTATTACACAAAAGAAAAGGACTCAGGTAAGTGGTAATCCTCCAGCCTCATCGTCAGGCACTACGCCTGCTCAACCTCAAAACGATGGAGCTCTCTTACAGGAGGAGATTTCAATACCATTATTATGTGATACGTTGTCAGAATCTAAACATTCCAAAACACTTTCCTTACCATCATCGCGAGCCTCAACTAAAACGCAAAAACTGGCTGTCCTTGCAAGACACGCTCGCATGAATGTTGACCGAGAAAGAAAGCTAGCTGAAGAGAAACGTAGGGTCACAGACCAACTTGCCGAACAAGAGCGCAAGGCCGCTGCAATAGAGTTACAAGCAGAGCTTGCCGCAATCGATTCAGCGGCTTCCGAAAAAAGTAACTCAACTCAAAGGTGGTTGGTAGAGGGTGCTGATAGGGCTGATAGAGAATATGATATTAATGAGCCCTTTCCTTACAGCATTAATAATCCTGAGCAAAACCTTGACTTAGAACCTGGCGGTGCCTTTACTGTAGCACCAGCCACTCGTCATGCCACCGCTGCCGCTGCCATTACAAGCGCACGGTCTGCACCGCAACGTGACTATTACCAGCAAGGCAAAGAAAAAGGAAACACTACACATACATTACGATTAGGTACTCATAACACTAAATTTACTTCGGATTGTTATGACTATAACAAAAATAACACAAATAATGTAGAGACACAAGACTCTTTTATTAAACTAGCCAAAGCGATCACGGAACTGGGAAGTAAACGAAAACAGGTTAGTGTCAATCTTCCTTCTTACGACGGTAGCGCTTCTGACTGGCTTTCTTTCAAGAAGGCTTTCAAACGGTCGGAGCATAGCTTTACGCCGGAGGAAAACTTGGCCAGGCTTAGTTCTACGTTGCTCGGGGTCGCCCGAGAGTCTGTCTCGGCACTGTTGATGACCGCTGTGGATCCTGCACAAGTAATGGGCTCCTTAGAGAGTCGATTTGGACAACCAGAATTCATTATTCTTCACCAGTTGTCATCGATTAGATCTCTAGCCAGGTTACCGCTAAATGAATCCACAAAGGATCTGAACATCTTTGCTTGTCGGCTTAGAAACTGCGTGGAAGTGATTCGAGAGCTGCAACAACCGGAGTATCTGGCCTCTCCTGAACTCGCCAATACTATCATAGGGAAGTTGACTCCACTTTTACGATACAGGTGGGCTGATTTTGCATCATTACATCACGATACTGGTAAATTTAAATTAGAACTTTTAGCCAATTTTTTAGATACTGAATCCAATCGCCAAATAAAACATTGTATGTTTTATTCCGATAATTATTTGTCTCAAAATGTCAAACCGCAGAGTAATTTTTCACAACCTGCCAAACTCAGCACCGTTGCCAAGCAACCTACAAAGGTTTTTCACTCAACTTCTTCGACAACGTCAAAGAGTTCCACATGTCGGTATTGTAAGGTTCGTTTACATGATGTCAGTGAATGCGAAAAGTTTTCTACCTTGTCTATTGACGACCGTTGGAAATGGGTAACTGAAAATAAGGTTTGTTACAAATGCTTAATTAAAGGTTCACACAAATATGTTGCATGCAAAAAACATTGTGAAATAGTCGGGTGCAAGTACAGTCAGAGACATAACACTTTGCTTCACAGGCCTATCGTAGAAAATACGGCACATGCAGATGAATCAAACGAAGAGGTTCAAACTATTGTATCTCACAGTGCCTCACCCAATTCAGCGCCAGTTCAGAGGTCTTTATTAAAAGTAATTCCCGTTACTGTTACCGGCCCTCGAACTAGTTTTGATACTTATGCGATGCTTGATGACGGGTCAACTGCCTCATTTATTGATCAATCCGTCTCCGACCTTATAGGTGCAACTGGGCCTAAAAAGCCTATTCGAGTTGACTGCATTGGTGGTCTTAGCAAAAATATTGAGGTCAAATTTGTTAATATTAAAGTAAAAGGCTTTCATAGTTTAGACGTACATGATATTGTAGTAAGGTCTATTCCCAACTTGACTATTGCGAAACAGTCAATACTTACAGAACAAATTAAAAGGTACGATTACTTATATGATTTAGCTAACGTCTTATGTTACGAGAACGCTAAACCAACGCTTTTACTCGGGATTGATAATTGGCATCTCACATTCACGAAAATCATTCGCCGCGGAACTGCATCGCAACCTGCTGCCTCCCTAACTCCTTTGGGTTGGGTTTTATATGGCTCTCCTTCAACTATGTCCAAACCTATCGATTTCGTTAATCATGCGATTGCCAAGATCGAGAAAGATAGTCAAGGAGATAGCCGTAACTTGGACACTCTCATCAAAGAGTATTATAAGTTAGATTCGATAGGTATTCTAAATAGAGATTGTCGTTCCGCCGACGACAAAAGAGCATTGAAATTATTAGAAGAAACTACTAGACGTTTACCATCTGGGCGATTTGAGACAGGTTTACTGTGGCGCGATAATATTGAAAGCGTCCCGAATAGTCGTCCCCTCGCTTTACGCCGTTTTAGAACTCTAGAACGTAAAATGGCTTCGGATTCGGATTACGCCATCAAATACAAGCAAAATATTCACGCCATGCTTGATAAAGGTTACGCAGAGATGTGTAATACTGTCCCTTCTGGACTATTGTGGTATTTACCTCATTTTGGAGTTATACAACCGCAAAAGAAAAAACTTAGAATTGTATGTGATGCTGCAGCCATGTGTGAAGGTGTTAGCTTAAATTCGTTACTGCTGCCAGGTCCAGATCTACTTCAATCGTTATTAGCCATATTAATGCGATTTAGGGAAGGACGTGTTGCTCTTTCTGCCGATATTCGAGAAATGTTCCCCCAAGTCAAAATTAGGCCAAACGATCGTGATGCTCAACGTTTCTTGTGGCGTGACGACTCCTCACAACCAATTCAGGAGTATCGTATGTCATCGATGATGTTTGGTGCAGTATGTAGTCCGTTTACAGCCTTGTATCTTAAGAACAAAAATGCCCTCGAACACCAACGATCACACCCAGAAGCAGCAGCTGCTATTATTAGTGACACATACATGGATGATTACTTAGGTAGTTGTGATGATGAACAAAAGGCCGCTGTTTTGGCAGCAGATATCGTCTTGGTTCATGCTGCAGCCGGATTCGAGATGAGATCTTGGGTATCAAATTCTGCAAAGGCCCTGTCCATGTTGCCTTCTGACTTATGTGCTAGCGGAGCAACAGAGATAAATGTAGGTTCAGACTCACGACCACCAACACGCGTTTTAGGTGTCTCTTGGAATACTTCTAATGATACTTTGTCGTTCCCGTGTATAAATTTCGATACGATACCACACAAATTAACTAAACGCATTGTTCTATCAAATTTGATGAAAATTTATGATCCTCTTGGTTTTCTTACTCCCGTTATTATAAAAGGTCGTGTTTTATTCCAAAAGACTTGGAAACTTGCCACATCTTGGGATGAATTATTACCGAAACCATTTATAGATAAGTGGTCACAATGGTTCAAAAATTTGGTAAAGGTTTTGAACAATTCTGTTCCCCGCTGCTATTACAATTCAGCGGATCATATAGGTTCAATTCAATTCCATTTCCTAAAATAACGTATTTTACCACCAATAAAGCTAAGCTGTATCAGTTTCCGGCTATAAACTAAGTGACAGAGTGAACTGTGTAAAAACATAAACAATCTAGCAAGCAACAGTGAACAAAATTCATTCGAAAAGTTTTAAAACAAGTGTTGGTGTTGTCACTAGTCAGCTGTGCGAGGTTGACTTTTAAAACAATTAAAGTTCTCGGCTACGAACAATGGTGTCAAAGTAATCGTTAATCAGTGTTTGAACATAAACAACAAGCAACTGTGAACAAATATCACGCGAAAAAACAAAAAAGAAAACACGTGTTGTTGTGACCAGTGAGTGCGTAGTGACCTCCAAAACAAATAAAGGTGAACTACTTTTTAACCGCGCCGCACTTACTGGCAGCAGATACATAATTTGCACTTTACTCCTGTCGCACATTTGGTCTCGAGGCGCGAGGATCTGATCGACGACGAAGTGGTTTCAAGTTCAAATCTGGATCATAACTTCACTTTTTGGATTTTTATATGTTTTGTTTGTGGTGTATTCGAGTTCATACCCAGCCAAGAAACACTTTTTATTGAGGAGAACTTTATTTTTTATCTCATTTTATCTTTTTCTGAACACTAATTATGGCGCTAAACCGCACCCCATCAACTTCATCACCTTCTAACCTCCATGTCTCCGAACCCGACTTGTCTACCAAGGCGCTAGATCTAGAACATAATGTAACAATGAGGAAACGCAAGTTTCAAGAGGTGGATGAAATAAATGTGTTTATGACTGAGATGAGGAAGCTTTTCTCAGATTTTGAAAGGAAACAAAATGAAAAGTATAATACTCTACAGATATCTGTTAATGAGCTAAAGGAACTCAACTCTTCTATTAAAAAATCAGCTGACTTTGTCTCTGGTAAATACGATGACCTGCTGAAAGAATTTGGCAAGTTAACTGCTGAGCGGAAAGAAAATCTCGCATATATCCAGTTGTTAGAAGAAAAAGTCGAAATCCTGGAAAGATATCAGAAGGCCTCTTGCTTGGAACTTAGAAATATACCTACCCATACAAACGAATCCAAAGATGATCTTTCTAAGATTATCATCAACACCGGCAAAACTCTGAACCTACACATCAATAAAACTGACATAAAGGATATCTACAGGTTGAAAACTAAATCGGAATCGAATAAACCCATTTTAATTAATTTCACAACAGTTATCATGAAAGAAGATTTACTAAACTCAGTGAAAAACTACAACAAATCTAATAGCCACAATAAACTTTCAACTGTGAAGTTGCATCTGGAAGGCCCAGACAAACCTATTTTTATATCTGAAAGCTTAACATATAAGGCCAAGAGACTATACTACTTGGCACGAGAATTTTCTAAAGCCAACGATTTTAAGTTCTGTTGGACTGCTCATGGCAGGATTTATATTCGCAAGAAGGAGGGTGCAAATTCCTACTCGATAAACTCTGAGTCAGACTTGGAAAAAATGGCTTTAGAAAATTGACTAGTAATAAGGTACTATAATTGTTACTGTTACCTTTTTGTGCTAATAATTTTTTACTTAAAACATCATGCTAATTGTTATTCAACTTTTTATTCTTGTTTTACCATACTTACACGTAGAAAAACATACACCTTTCACATAAATGGCAAAAAACACTTATATTATTACCTACACACGTTCATCATTACTACACATATACATAAAAAACACCTACATACTTTAACTAATAATTTACCTCGTATTACACTTACACACGCACAATCATACCCTTGCTCACTGACACCTTCAAACATTCATGGAGCTTTCATCAGTCATCAGGATCCTTCATTAAGATTATCGTACAAGTTTCACTATACCTATAATGCCTTAACCAGAGTAGTCCAGCCATATCAAGGTTGCCATCTAATCTTGAATCCTTGTTCAACTTTCAACTCGGAATATGGATAATGAAATCATTAGTATTACAGAGGATTTAGAGAATCTTTCCGTTACCAATGCACATTTATGTTCTCCAGAACAATGCCACACATATTTAGGTTGTGTACCTAATGGACTGAAATTCTTCCATCTCAATATAAGAAGCCTTGGCAATACCTCCAATTTTCATAATCTTTCAATACTACTAAACCGAATTAAACTAGAATTTGACGTTATTGTATTATCTGAGTGCTGGCTAAGCAAATGTCCTATGTTACCTCCCATGACTGGGTTTGTTGTACACACGTCCGAATTTGCAAATCAGAACGACGGCATAGTAGTGTATACTAAATTAAACTTACGCTGCACAGTGGTGGCACATACCATTCGCGACGCAAATTGTATCATACTCCAAATTAACTCTGACGTAGCACTTATAGCAATTTATCGCTCTCCATCATATCGGAACACCCAAAATTTTATTGATAGCTTGGATGAAACTCTCGATTTGTTAAAAACATTTAAAACAATTGTCTTACTTGGAGATATAAATATTAATATTTTACCAAATAATAACGATACAAATGCGGACTCGTATCTGAATACAGTTGCTTCGCATGGAATGCTACCTGGTCACCTATTCCCTACCCGTAATCAAAATTGTTTGGATCACGCTATTATTAAATCTAATAAACCTGCAATCGTTCTTGTTCTCGACTCATATATCACAGATCATGCCCCCGTAATTATTTTTTGCAAACTTAACACTGAGTCTCCTAAATTTACTCACTCACGTAGCCGCGTTGATATTGATGCTTGTGTGACAACGCTAGAAAGTACTGATTTTTCATCTGTAACAGACAACAATAATGATGCCAACCACGCTGCAGCTACTCTTGTTGATATAGTCTCCTCGGTAGTTGCAAAGAATACAACTGTCAGTATTACTCCCAGTAGGAAAAGAATTCTCAAACCGTGGATTACTCCAGGGCTATTGAAATGTATACGTAATCGTGACAATCTTTATCGTAAAACAAAACGAGATCCCGGTAACTACATTCATAAAGTAACATACACACGTTATAGAAACTTTTGTAATCATTTACTGAAACAACTGAAATGCCAGTATGAGAGATCTGAATTCCTGAAACACCGTAAAAATCCAAAAGCCACTTGGAATCTCATCAAAACGATTTCTAACTTAAAAACTAACAAAACTCCTCCAAATGAACTTCTGTATCTTCATTCAGATCCAGGACTGTCACTGAATCACGTTAACGACTTCTTCGCAAGTGTGGGAAAGACTCTGGCATCCAAAATTACAAGCGAAACTTTTGACTCCCAGTCTGATATTGGTAATGGGGTACCACAGGACTCAATGGCCTTATTTGGTACAGATTATGAAGAGATTGAAAAAATTATCCTTGGTTTGAAACTTAATACCGCAGTTGGCTGGGATGGCATATCCTCAACCCTAATTAGAGCCGCTAGAAATACTCTTATCCCTATTATCTCCCATGTCTTCAATCTCGTTTTCGAAACCGGGGTTTTTCCCACTGTGTTCAAAAGGGCCATTGTACACCCTATTTATAAAAGTGGGGACAGGGCCAGTGTCAACAACTATAGACCTATCTCAGTGCTCACTATTCTTTCTAAGATTCTTGAAAAAATTTTAAATAGTAGACTTCTCAGTTATTTGAACAAAAACAAAATTATTGCTGAAAATCAATACGGATTTCGGTCTGGTAAAAGCACAGAAGATGCTGTACTTGATTTAACTGGAGCTATTGCTAACAATTTGCATCATAGACACAAAACAATAGCTATTTTTCTAGACCTCTCAAAGGCATTTGACACTGTCTCTGTCCCGCTTTTGCTCAAGAGATTGTCTCAGATTGGGGTAAGGGGATTGCCCCTGGATATCTTTAAAAGCTACCTTAGTAACCGCTCGCAGGTTGTAAAGATCGGTAACCATACAAGTGAAGAACAGTTTCTCTCCTACGGAGTTCCTCAGGGCAGTGTCCTAGGGCCCACCATCTTCCTTATTTATATAAACAGTCTCTGTAAACTGTCCCTTACAAATTGCAAAATCATAACGTATGCGGATGACACCGTGTTGTTAGTTCATGGTAGTGACTGGGCGGACGTGCAGTTTCATGCGGAATCAGCCCTACGAGATATTATGAATTGGTTAAATAACAACTTGCTCACCCTGAACTTAGAAAAAACTAAATTCATAACGTTTGCACCTCGGCTTATATCACAACCAGATTCCTCCTTCACACTAACTGCTCACAAATTCCACTCGAACACAAGTACAACTTGCAACTGTACTACAATTACGCGTACAAATGAAATTAAATATTTAGGGGTGATTATAGATAGCACTATGACCTGGAACGGACAGATTGGGTCTTTGGTTTCACGTGTCAGAAAGTTGATATTTGTGTTTAAAAACCTCAGAACCTCGGCAGATCTTGTAACATTAAAAACCGTTTACTTTGCACTGGCACATTCCGAAATAACCTACTGCATTACCGCGTGGGGATGCTCTGGTAAATGCCTTCTACTTCGTCTGGAAAGAGCACAAAGAGCTGTTCTAAAAGTCATGGCACATAAACCAATTCGCTTCCCCACGCACGACTTGTATGCTTTATGGAAAGTGCTTACTGTAAGGAAGGCATTTCTGGTATCGACTTTGTTACGTAAGCATACTGATATAAAATATGACCCTAATCTCAATACTCAAAAACGTCGAGTTAACAGAATATGCCCGACAGAGAGTGTCAATCTCACAATAGTGAGAAGACAATATAATTTTTTAAGTCCTGTTATTTATAACAAAATTAATGAGAAATTACATATCTATCCGCTCTCGTCACGAGAGTGTAAACTAAAAATTGAAAAATGGCTCCAAAACATGACTTATGAGGAAACAGAGAGCCTCATAAAAATTTAAATTATATTTGTTCACATCCTCAGCATACACATACACGTACCCTTCCCACACACACACACACACTGACGCGCGCACTTTCACACACTTCCGTAACACACACACACTCACTTACTCTCTCACACACACTTACTCACTCACACACTTCCTTATATTTGCTACAAGTATCATTAACTTGTTTAGTTTTAGTTTTATTATTATTAAATGTTTAACTAGTTTCTACCTACTTATAAGCACCAAAATTATTGTTAAGGAACTTCTGTTGCCCTTCGCTCCAGGGGTGGGCGCTAATAACTGCGACACAGTTACTAAACTAACGCAGTATTAACGTACACAAAAATTGTAATAATCTTTTTTGTTCCAATAAAATATTTGTATTTGTATTGTATTTGTATGTCTTTGCCGACGCAAGTGAGCAAGCGTACGCTTGCGTTGCTTACTGGCGTTTCTTGTATCCAAATGGAAACATTGAACTCTCTTTAATAAGTGGTAAAGCTCGTTTTGCTCCCTTAAAACCTACGACAATACCAAGACTTGAGCTTCAAGCAGCTTTAATCGCTGCTCGCTTAGCTGTTTATATCTTAGAATCTCATAAGCGAAAGCCAGAAAGAGTTTTTCTCTGGTCAGACTCTCAAACGGTTCTCAAATGGTTACGTTCTGACCCAAGCAGCTTTAAGTCCTTTGTCGCACATAGGGTCTGTGAAATTTGCGAGATTACCAATCTTTCTAATTGGAAGTACGTACCTTCATCCTTGAATGTCGCGGATGATGCCACCAGATTTAGGGATGAATTTACGATCAACTCACGGTGGTTTACCGGGCCATCATTTTTACTCCAATCATCAAACAAATGGCCTTGTGAACCAACTACTACTGACACACCAGCTCCTGAGGAAAATAGATCCAATAGGGATCTGGTGGGTTTGACATTAGCTCAGTCAGGTGACTCACCATCACCCGTGGTTGCTGATTATACTCGATTTAGCGTCTGGCTGCGATTTATTCGTGCTACTGCGCGAGCTCATCAGTGTGCTTCATTTTTTCACCGTTCACCCGAAAATCCTAAATTTCCATTACGCGGCTTAGCAGTTTTAGATGTCTGCTTTATTTCATCTGCTGAACGCCATGCTTTTATGCGCGTACAATTAGATTCTTTCAACAGTGAATATAAGTTGATTGACGCTGCACGCCCCGTTTCAAAAGAAAGTAGGCTTAAGAATATTTCTTTGATACTAGGAGATGATAGGCTTCTGCGTTTATCCGGCCGCACGGGAGCTTCTACTGCCATAGACCCAAAGCCGATTGTGTTGGATGGAAAACACCCGATAACCCGTTTACTGATCAGCTCATACCACATCAAATTTGCCCATGGCAACAATGAACTTGTAGTGAACGAACTGCGCCAACGTTACTTCATAGTCAGTTTGAGACCAGCCGTGAGAAGTATGGCAAAACAATGTCAATTTTGTCGGAATATGAAAGCGAAACCACTCATACCACCAATTGGAGACTTACCTGAAGCCAGGATGGCTCATCATACTAGACCATTTACCTTCGTTGGTGTTGATTATTTTGGCCCTTTAACTGTCACAGCAGGACGTCGGTCAATGAAGAATTGGATTGCTCTATTCACTTGCCTGACTGTGAGAGCTATTCACATAGAGATCGTCGAATCATTATCATCCGATTCCGCCTTGATGGCCCTACGTCGATTCATAGCCCGACGCGGTTGTCCTACACGCATCTACTCTGACAATGGAACGGCATTTGTAGGCGCCTCGAATATATTACCTGACCTCTACGACTTTTCGGTAAATAAAGGCATAGAATGGAAATTTATCCCTCCTTCAGCTCCATTCATGGGCGGCTGCTGGGAGCGCCTAGTAGGCAGCGTAAAAACAGCCTTAAGAGCAACGCTAAAAGATCGATCACCAAGGGTAGAAGTCTTACATACGCTGCTGATAGAGGTGGAAGGCATTATTAATTCTCGACCGCTAACACATGTTCCAGTTGATGAAAGAAGTGAACAAGCGCTTACACCCTTCAATTTTCTTATCGGAACATCCGCTAACGATCTGTGTCTACGGGAGTTCTGCGAAGCCGACCTCTCACGACGTGTAGATTGGCGGAAAGCCCAACGTCTTGCAGACCATTTCTGGCAACGCTGGACAAAAGAATACTTGCCGCTGCTGTTGCCGCGTAGAACGGTTCCACCCCACCAACCATTGAAGACAGGAGACGTAGTTTTAATTGCTGATGGCAATCTACCCCGAAACTGCTGGCCTATGGGACGCGTCACCGAGATGTTTCCGGGTAGGGACAATATCGTTCGCGTAGTAAACGTAGCAACTAAAGGGGGTGTGTTGCGTCGGCCAGTCCGCAAGTTGGTCCGATTAAATTGATATTTGGTGTTCCACACCGCTCGGGGCCATGTTGCGGACCGACCAACCTTATTGTAAGGTTTTAGTAGTGGCAGCATGTATTTTTTATTAATTTACTTTTTTATATACCTATTAAAGAAAAGAGAAGTGTTCGATAATATGACAGTAGAAAACGTAAAAGGTAAAATATAAAATATGATATCACAAGTCTTTATTTTATTTAGTAATTTAGAATCTAGTGGCTTCCATCCTCCACAGCTTTATAAAGCAACAGGTTCTCTCTGCTAGAGACTTGGCAGATATCCAAATGCTTTCTTTGAAACGTTTTGAGATCAATGGTAATGAAATAAATTACTTAAAGAAAAGTGCCTGCTATTGTTCAAACCCACGCGTTATACGACGTAAGCCACCACAACCACTGTGCCATCACTACCATGCTTTTCAGCCAAGTGCCAATTTACATCAACGTCTCCAACAAATTAAAATACCACATAATTTAATAAAAAGCTTCCCATTCACCCTTCCCGACCTGAGACCATTTAATCACAAAGCTAATCAGTGCTTTAATTACCCCTCTAATCGGGTAAGCCAATTGAATTGATAAATGAAGCACAGGCATATGTGTGTCAAGTGATAATTAACTGACATAGGTAATTAGGGAGGTGTTGCGACATTCGGGCGGCGTGTCAAGAACCTTGCTCTATTATCAACGACAGTTTGACGTTTCTGTGTCTTGTCTATGGAATGAGAGGAGAGTAATTGCTTTGGTTGTGGATTCTGTTACCCGGTCTATGGAAGTCGAACTAATAATGGCGGCACGATACCTTTTAACTTGAAAACTGTAGTTTGAATCCGGACACGGGGTCAGTCAAGCAAAATTATTTATTATAATTATTTTGCCGCCCGAACTGTGGTGAATGCTGTCCAATTAGGGCGAACATGTGTGTAGAAATGTTTTGATAATTACCTGAAACAAAAGAAAACATTTAATTAGTTAAGTACTGTGAAAATTATCTGAATAAAAAAAAAACTTAATTTAAGGTAGATCTTGTGGACAGGATAAGTGGAATGTGGCACAAACTCCTGTCAAATCGAATATTCAAAAGTGCAACGGCCAAAATCAAATCAGTATTCAATCACACCGATCGGTTAACCGATAAATATTCTGTTAGGAAAATACCGATGGGGCGTTGAGCTAGTGATGCGATAAATCGATTGTGTCCCGACGTTTCGCGCATATGTAATCGATTTAATCGCCGGATCGAATCGTTAGGAGCTACGTCATCGCGATGTTTCCGAATGAACCGGGAACGTTTTAAAATATTGTAAAACTGCTGCTTTACTAGTGTTTCATCATCATCATCTGCCTAGCCTTATCCCAATCCCAACTGTGTTGGGGTCGGCTTCCAGTCTAACCGGATGCAGCTGAATACCAGTTACATGGAGCGACTGCCTATCTGACCTCCACAACACATTTAGTAAAGGGTCATATTATACTCCTTTGTAAGACTGGTTGTAAAAATATCGGCAAACAAACAAACACAAAACAAAAACAAATGGCAGCAGGGACCAACGGCTTTGCTAATGTTTCTTAGCAGTCTAAATTACATGGTAGGCATTTATATTGTGATTTTTTTCTTGCAAACGAGAAAGAAAGACATTCCGTTCCCAAGCAAACTGTAAAATTCCAGATCAATTCGACTGATACCGAGAAAGCCATTCACCAATCACATGAAAAATGTGAATACACGTTTAACCGTGATCACATCACAATTTTAACGAGCGACATTATCTCTAGACAAAGAAACGGAACAATCACGAATACAAGAAAACATCGTACCCATGTATCTACTTCGTTTAATTGTCATTATTGCAATTGTAGATACACAACAAATTATTAATCAAGCATCGTGGCAAATAGCTCAATAGCAATTGTTGAGTCTAACAATTGGCGTGACGGCTGACCCGGGAGCCAATCACGGCTAATAAACGCAAATTAACTACTGATCAAACAGATGGACAGACGGACTAGTTCTGCTTCTGACATGTAAATAAATAGGCCAATCGTTAAGGCTCACATTCGTTTGTTATTCTTCCTAATTGGCTTAAGAAACGGGTCCAGCTTGTTTGACAACGTTTGTGAATGATCTAAGACTAGCTAAATTGAATTTAATATGGATAGGCTATAACATTTTATTAATCTATCGGAAGTCGTATATTTTTACTTGAGCTTTTAAAAATCGATCGATCGCTTTCATAATTTATAACTGTTGTGTAATAAAAATGATTGTCTATGTTGTCCTTGAGTACTCACAAGTCACAATAGACTCATAATAATTACCATTCATCATCGTCAAAGGGCTCCGTAGTTTCGCAATAAGACAGATCGATTGACACGGGAGGAGCCAACACGGAAAAAATTGAAAGTTTACCAAGGACCTTTTTGGCTCGGTTAACTGCATTTTATTTAATATTGACAAAGACATTATTAAAAAGCTTGAAGTACGTTTGGTAATTAACAACCACGAGAACATTGCTAATTCGTGTTGTTTATTAACAACACTTAACTCAGTAAATTGAAAATGAGATAATCGGTTAATTTTATAGTTTTTAAATTTCATTAAAAATAACTAAGTTCGCTTAGTAAGCTGTAGCAATAGATTTGTGTAAATTTTACCCAATAAACAAAGTGTTAAAAATAATTAAGTAACTGAATCACTATTAATCGACTAACTTTGCTAAATACAACAGAACATCTTGTTAGTTGCTAACCGACAATACTATTTATTAGTATCTGTTAATTTTAGATGTATGATGGTTTATATATAGCTGTGTGTTTATTAAGTGCTTGTTCAGTATTCAATATCAAATCATCTAATACTAACCAAGTGAGATTGTAGATGTTTAAATCTATAATACATCTAATACTAACCAAGTGTGATTGTTGATATTTAAATCTATATGAGTAATAAACAACCACGAGAACATTGCTAACTCGTGTTGTTTACCCAATAAACACAGTTTTAAAAATAGTTAAGTAACTGAATCACTATTAATCGACTAACTTTGCTAAACACAACAGAACATCTTGTTAGTTGTTAACCGACATTACTATTTATTAGTATCTGTTATTTTTGATGTATGATGGTTTATTTTTAGCTGTGTGTTTATTTAGTGCTTGTTCAGTATCCAATATCAAATCATGTAATACTAACCAAGTGAGATTGTTGATGTTTAATTCTATAATACATCTAATAATAACCAAGTGTGATTGTTAATGTTTAAGTATATATGAGTAATAAACAACCACGAGAACATTGCTAATTCGTGTTGTTTACCCAATAAATACAGTGTTAAAAAAATTAAGTAACTGAGTCACTATTAATCGATTTATAGCTGTGTGTTTATAAAGTGATTATTCAGTATCCAATATCAAATCGTCTAATACTAAACAAGTGAGATTGTTGATGTTTAAATCTATAATACATCTAATACTAACCAAGTGTGATTGTTGATGTTTAAATCTATATAAGTAATTAGCTGACGTCACGCGGTTTCACCCGCGTTGTTCCCGTTCCCGTGGGAATACAGGGATAAAAAGTAGCCTATGTCACCCGGGAATAGTGTAGCTTCCCAACGGTGAAAGAACTTTTCAAATCGGTCCAGTAGTTTTTAAGTTTATTAGTTACATACAAAAATACAAATCTTTTCTCTTTCTAATATCATCATCTGCCTAGCCTTTTTCCCAACTATGTTAGGGTCGGCTTCGAGTCCAACCAGATTCAGCTGAATACCAGTATTTTACATGGAGCGACTGCCTATCTGACCTCCACAACCCAGTTAATACTAGGTAATACGATACTCTTTGGTAAGACTGGATGTCAGAATTTCAGGTCACTGACTACCTGTAACGACTGCCAAAGATCTATATATGGCAGCCGGGACCAACAGCTTAACGTGCTTTCCGAGGCACGGAGGAAACTCGGTATGTCGGGCGGTCACCCATCCACAGACCGACCTAGGTGAGCACAGCTTTACCTAAATATCGACCCGAGTGGCAGTTCTTATTAAGCCACGAGCTCCTCTTTCTAATATATTATATAAAAATATAGGTACCTAATAGTAGTATATAGAACCAAACCCAGAACCTCACTAACCCTTTCAAGAAATTCAGTTTGTAGTTTTGTGCGATTTTAATATGATAAACAACCACGAGAACATTGCTAATTCGTGTTGTTTACCCAATAAACACAGTGTTATCAAGCTACATTAAATTACAAATTTAAAAAACCCCCGACATGTGGGTCATAATTTCAAGGTTTTTTTTATAGGGTTTAATGTTGATAATTCTTTTGTGTCGGGGTTTTTTTACAATTTTTTTTTATTTTTTATTTCATGCTATTTGTAGTGACTGCTTTATTTTTTTATTTCAATTTTTTTATTTTTAGTCAGGTTTTTTAACCGTCAAAAAGCTAAATAAAAAATTAAAAAATAATTCGTTAGGTCCTACGTAGCAGTCATCACTCCACTTTCTTCCTCAATCTAGGGCATTTATAAGACAAAAAAATATTTTTCAAGTTTTTAGTTTTCATTTGGTTAGTTATTATTCCTCATTCCCTTTCAATATAGTGTAAATTATTCTACTAGTCAAGCCCTTTCATTTGATACCCATATTGAGGGAGTTGTGAAAAAAAATGTAATTCGCCATTTTGTGGCGGCGGCCATCTTGGATTTGCAATTTATCAAAGTGTATAGTATTCTACTAATCAAGCCCTTTCATTTGATACCCATATTGAGGGAGTTGTGAAAAAAAAATGTAATCCGCCATTTTGTTGCGGCGGTTATCTTAGACCGATTTTCACCAAACATAGCTAAGAACACTCCCGACTAATTCACCCTTCCAACAAAAAAAAACAGAATCGAAATCGGTTCATCCGTTCGAGCGCTACGATGCCACAAACAGACACACACACACACAGACACGTCAAACTTATAACAACCACTTATTAAATATTACTGGACAATAAGTAACGAGGCTTGTGTCGTGGACACCTGATAGTTGATATACTACCTAAATACCTTTTTTCTTTGTAAATACATAGGTACATATTAAACATATAAACATCCATGACTCGGAAAATGTCCATGCTCATCACACGAACATTTGCTCCGACCGGGATTCGAACCCGGGACCCATAAAACGTAAGGCAGCCTCACTACCGCTGCGCGTTGTGCCATTCGGGTCGTCAATAAAAAAATGATCGGCTGTAGGAAAAAAATGATCTGTAGGTACTTTGCTTAAGGTCGCGAAATTCAAATTTTCTCACGTTTTTTGCAATTTGCAGGCCAGTGTTAGGTTGTATGTTAATGAAATTTTAATTGCGACTGTAAGACGTAAGTAGTTACAGAATTATAATCATGAAAATCATCAATACAACCATCCAAGTTCTTATAGGTGTCAAGAGTGACTTTATCATGAAATACCTACCTACCCATTCTTAAGACTCCCACACAAGACTCCCCAACAGGGGGAAACGGGTAAAATTTAAATCGCTGACCCAAACACACAAACAGGTCAAGCTAAATAAAACCGTTTAATAATAGGTAGGTATTTAAGTAGGTAACTGAATCACTTGATCACTACTAACCGACTAACTTTGCTAAAAACAACAGAATATCTTGATATTTGCTAACCGACAATACTATTTATTAGTATCTGTGTGAAGTTTGTTATTTTTAGAAGTCTAATGGTTTAGTATTAGCTGTGTTTATTTAGTGCTTGTTCAGAGACAACCAAGCCAAATCATCAAATAATAACCAAGTAACCTACTCATCAAGCGATAGCCAATTTACTTGTTTAACCATACATAACTACATTTCGGAAATTCGGACGCCGCTGTGTGCCGCGCGCCGCCGCCAGCGCCGCGCGCGCCGCGCGGCCCACGCCCACCCCACCGTCAGTTGTGCGTCAGTTGCCGTGCCCGTTAGTTGTGGTCAATGTCATATTCGTGGTTGTGGTCAGCTAAATTAGACTCAGAATCAGTGTTCAAAAGGATTAGGTTATTGTACATTAATGGACGAAGAAGTGCAAAACCTTCTAAAAGCGTGGGAGCTTGAGGAGTACATAAATGTTTTCAAAGGTGAGTTTTCAAGCTGTTTTATTCTGTCTGTTACAAGTGTGGATATGTGGTACCCAAAATAGGTAATATGGGACCACGAGTTCCTTAAACCCTTTTTGTAATTGCATGTAGTGTTAATCCGTGTAGTGTACCTTACCTACCTATCTTTGCTTCTTTCATATTTTGTACAAAACGAATGGAAATAAAGTCGCCATTTAGAGCACCGAATGCTTTGAACGCGGCTGTCGACTGTCTTTCGACTTTATTTCCATCCGTTTTGTACATAGGTTCGAAACGCCGCCGCGCAGGCGACGCCGCAGCTCCGCCGCTTGTATAGGTACCTACCTGAGTATAATAGTATCTCCCGCGGGCCGCGGGCCGCGCCTGAACATGAGGTCTAGTAATCACGTGGTCTGTGCTGTGATAAGGGTGAGGACATAAAGAGGCGGGTTCCTGGTGCAGACAAACCGGTACGGGTAGGTAGGTACCGATCCGTACAGGTAAAATATTCCAATGTTATCATAATTATATATGCGCTCACGCTTAAAGAAACAGGTTGTTACCTGTTTCTATATGTAGGGCATCCTGCACCGATCCGCTCCGTACCGCTCTTTATGTCCTCACCCTTACCAACCAACTATGTCCATCGGCGCCGGCGCCGGCGGCGCGACGGCACGGCATCGGCTGATCCTGTGGCTGATCGGCATGGCAATCCGAATATCCAACGAATAGTATGTAGGTACTATACCTATGACATATTGTTAGGCATAAGCATTGGCGGGGGGGTGCTTATAAGACCCATCAGACTTGGTAGCTCCTCCCGGCTCAGATACCCCTTCCCCCCTTCGGTACGCCCATGCATCTCTTGGTTAGGTACTATAACAATCCAATGTACTTACAATCCGTTCAACGAAAGATAAAGAGACCTCGAGAGTCCAGGAAATAAAATTGCTCTCTTCTCACAAAATAAAAAGTCGGTTTTAATAAAAATTTTAATTTTGTCACTTCGTTATTAGGTATTTGTTGTTGTAGTGGCAATAGAAAAACATAGGTACTCAAAAAATTTCAACTGTCTTCCAATTACGGTTCGTGAGTTATACCTACACCTGCCCGGTGACAAAAAGACAGACAAACAGCTGAGGCTTAGTAGTAGAGGTTTTTAGACTGTGGTAGTAGGGTCCCGTTGGCACCCTTTGATTACGGATTTACCTACATTGGTTTCATGATTATCTAGTTGTTGCCCTGTAAATGTCAATTTCAATTTAACTACGAACGACGACACCCCGCCGCCCGCCGCCGCCGTCGCCGCGGCCGTGCCGCCGCGCCGCGGCTGGCCCCGCCCCGCCATGCGCCATAGTGAAACCGAATTGTTTCCATTTTATTGCAGCCGACTGTACCTACCTATTGTTTTTTTGCAGTGAAATCGTTTTTTGTTCGCACGGAAAGAATGACAATACTAATGAATGTCGATCGATTCCTGTGTAAAGATGACTTTTCCCTCCTTAACGAGCTGGAGTGGCCGTGGACGCAAACACATTTAATAAGAAATGAAAAGTGCTTTTATTGCAATTATTCTACCGATAAAAGCTTACCCTACCACATCACGATGCATCAAAATAAATTGAAATATTTGCTGGATTACATTCCTGTGTGGTGTCAAGGCTGTTCTTATATGCTAGCTTACGACCATTTTCCAGACGACGAATGTGAATACTGTAATATAAACTTAATTAAAATAACTACTTAATAAAAACATTGCCAAAGCCATCAAGACTGAACTCGACTAATCATCATGAGGTAGGTACCTACCTACCCTATCTAATACCAAAGTAAACACTTAGGTACCTACCCGCGTGCGTATTAATGCGTAACGTAACGGTAGGTACCAAGAGCCAAAAGGTATCAAAACCAAACGCGTTTGGTTTTCCTTATGGAATGCCCGCGTCGCTCACAAGCCCGACGATCGCGCGCGCACGCCTAATGTGGGGGAGGCCATAACGTGGTGTTTATTTTATTAAACATGTTAATACTTACCTATATTTTAAAGCTTTAATGTTTTCTTTACAGAAAATGCAATTTCATCATTATCACTACATTTACTTGAGGAATCAGACTTAAAGGAACTATTTCCGAAAATTGGTCATCGTGCTATATTTAATAAAAATTTAGAAATACATAAAAAAACAATACACCCCAGCTCCGATTCTGTGGTAAGTCTGTTGTAACTCATGGGTACCTAGGTACCTAGTTATTATGTTTTGTTGTCATTCTTTCTTAGCCCCTCATACTATTTCTTTAAATTTTTAGGCATGTGAAAACTTGCCGAGTATTGATGTGAGCATGTCCGACTTCCTGACATTTCCGCTTGACTCTTATCCATCTCACGAACCAGCTTCAAGCACACCCGCTCATAATTCACCCATAACAATAACAATTCCATCCGAGAACCAGCATGACATTTGCGTATGTACAATTTGCAGTTATTTTTTTATTACTATTGACTAGATAACTGTTACATGCATCCATGCAGGTCCTATTTATGTCTATTTTTTTATTTAAATATTAATGAGATGAGAGCACAGTCATTTTAAAAATCAATGGATTATTTCTTGCAAAGCTACTGCTCAGGCAGGCTAAACAAAATGTAATTTCTCTACTAGACATTACAATAACGAACTCTGTTTCGACGTCCTAAGATTCATTTCACATTGTTATTTTGACAATTTGTTTGGAATAGCTTGAAATGTAGCCGTGTGTACCTACTTTAATAATTTGTAAGTGTGCGCGCGCAGTGATTGCGCTCATCGTAGGTAGATAGCCTAGCCTATCTATGATTAATAGTTGTTTTTTTAGGGATGCTACTTTCAACAGTGCTTTTGCCCAGCTGCTTTGGCCTGTTATCGGTGCTGTGTGTTGGTATTGAGTTGACATCATAGTAGGACCAAATAAACTAATTTTTTTGATACTTTCCAGGATTTACCACTGCTTTTAAGTAGAAGCTTGGAAGGAAAAGGTCTACTTAAGTTGGACAAAAATGAACCTTTAGACAATGCGGCAAGACAAAAGCTAGTAAGAATTATAGGGACATATATATTAAGTTCGCACCCGGAAGCAGTGATCAGAACTTCCATGTATGCAAATTGGACACATGAAATTGTAAAAGTATTTCCGCATGAAAAGAGAACAGTGTATTTTCATAGCAAAATTGTGGACTCGTCACGCGGCGTCATCAACAGGCTTGCAGGAAAGTTGCCTGACCAAATACACAACCTAAAAAGGAAATATAGAGAGACTGGTGTGATAGAAAAACGGCGAAGAATATCTGCTGAATCATCTTCATCAAAGACACCGCCTTCCTCACCAGTAATTAGCCTACCAGGGGGTCTAATTAACGATGATCAGGAAGAAACTCTAGAAAAAATTCAATGGCTGAAAAACTCAAGTGAGCCTTGGTCGATCGTCGAACAAAAGTGGACTGACACAACGAACACACGTTTAAACATATCTAAGAACATGCTAATATCTGAATATTTCAATGAATACCCTGCTCTACAGAAACCGACGGGATACCTTTTGGTAAGTAGGTATTTGTAACACACAAACTTCTGACCGCGGTACCCTACCACGGTCAGAAGTTTGTATTACTTAATACCTGTATATTATGACTAGTTTCTAGTAGGAGTAAGCGTGACAAACATCCATCCATACATCTAAACTTCCGCATTTATAATATTAGTGTGAAGTACCTGTAACCAATCATTTTTAACCTTCTTGTTTTTTGTTGTTGTTTACAGCTAGAAAAAGACTTTGAAAATTTATACACCGGGCAGTACTCCGAGCTTTTTGAAAACCTCCCTACATTAAAAGAAAGGCTTAATAATCTAGCGAAAAAAAAGTTGAGCAATAATAATAAGGATAAAAACTTGGCTACCTTAGTCGCTTTGCAAGATTGTGAGTACCTACCTATACCTACTTAAGTACCTACCTACCTATGATAAGTATGTTTAACACTATCTACACTCTCGCGAGCACACCTCCGGGTAGTGTTCATGTGACGCTGCAAGCGGTGGCTGTATGTCCGTATGATTCCATTATCAATTTATCTCCACTTCTCTGGCAATGTCCTATATCCAGCAATGGACCTACTAGTGATGATGATGACCGACTTCTACATGCTTATCCCTACTTCCAAATAAATAAGTACCTAAGTAAAATGAAATGGGTGGGGAGATTCGGACCAATTAATTTCGTAAGTTATTAATATTACGAACCAGCCTTCCGGATCAAACCAACTTTCAACTGGTATATACCTACTGTTAGTAGGATCGTATTAAAATTTTGCTATTCTATATTGTTTCAGCATCTGAAGAAAACGCCAATATTGGAAGTTTGCTGCTCATACCTTCACTTTTATCGGTGACAAGCATTCGTTTGAAGGGAAAACAAAAGAAAGTGTGGCGTCCTTCTAAAACAGAGGTGCGGGAAGGGTTCATTACGCATGTTAGGGATGACTCTGACATAATATCAGTGATAAATATAAGGCGCGAGAAGTTCACCGATTTTGGTCTGACCCTACAACCGTTTGTAATTATTGTGGGCCCATCTCTGGAAGAGATTAAATCGTATTACGTAATAATCGATAAGGTATGGTACATTGTTCCTGATATTATGTCAGCAGTCAATGCTTGTTTCAAAATAATATGGGTAGTCAATGCTCAATACCCCATGGAATGTCATAGCACATGGATGTTCATTCAGCATGCAATTTACAAATTCAAAACATCATTTGATAAATCTTCCACGTCTAGTCATACCTTAATGGGAGAATTGGGCATTCATTAAGTTTTAAGGTGCCTGTCTGTATACGTAAAACTAGCGCCGCCGCATAAAAAATATTGTTCTGTTTGTGACAATGGTTTGTGAAACCTATTATAAGCTTTTTTTAATACCTCTGTAATAGTTTTATTTTGTATAGTTTAGGAAGAGTAGCGAAAACAGAGGTTGGTGGCCAGCAAGTGCAACTTCGCTACTCCTCTTAAACTACACAAAATAAAACTAAAGTATTTTTAGTTATTCGCACCCTCAGTGTATCTACATTAGATACTGGTACGATTGTACAGTTACTAGGAGTAGGATACCTATCTCATAGTGATTAGTTGAATTCAGTTTTGATGGCAATGTTTTTATTTTATTTTTGGATAGATATCTTTTTAAATTAAGGATATTTCAACGCGTTACGCTACTTACACTATGGTTATTTGTTTTTTATGTAAGGACTCAGTGCAATTAAAAGCACTTCAATATCATTTTAATTTTAAACACAACGGATACGAGATAGAACAATACAAATGCTGCGAAGATAATTGTAAGCGGTCATTTCAATTATTGTGTAGTTTTAAAAGACATTTACGAAAATTTCATATACCAGAGGCCAAATCTTTCTCCATAGATATTGTACAAAACAGTGATATTAATGCTGAACAGGTGCAGCCTCTGGATACAGATGTGGAACAAAACAATGAAATCATAGCCCCCTTATCTCTTGCTTCTGTCTCTTCTTGCCCAATACCTGCTGCCAAATCTATCAATAATGTTCTTTCTACATTTATTGCGTCAACTTACGCTAACACATTATTGCCACGAAACGCTGTACAAAATATTGTTGAAGGCTTAGATCAATGTCTTAGGTCGTTAATTCCTGTAATAGAACAAAGTGCAAATAAGGTTTTGGTTAAACAGTCTCATAGTTCTACTATTTCAAAGAGTTTAACTAATGAATTAGAAACATCAATAACTACTTCACTGAGTAACTTTAATACCGAACGTAAACGACTGAACTATTTTAAGAAACAGGGAACCTACATAGAACCTGAATCTGTAGTTGTTGGGCAACGGCTTGATAGAGTTAGAAGTCAAGGAACAACACGTGTACAACCAAGAGAATGCCATGTACAATTTATTCCTTTAAGAGAAGTTCTAAAGAGATTTTTTAGTATAGAGCACATTCTGTCAGAGACCTTACAGTACATGGATAGTTTAAAAGATAAAGTTGAAAAAGAGAATTTTATCCAAGGCTCTTATTGGACAAACAGAGTTAGTTATCACGGTGACAGAATTGTGATTCCTTTATTTCTATATTTCGATGATTATGAGACAGGAAATGTGCTCGGAAGCCACGCTGGTGTGCACAAACTAGGAGCGGTGTATGTCTCAATCCCCTGCTTACCTCCTAGGCGTGCTTCAGCTCTTTCTAATATTTTTCTATTTCTACTATTTCATTCATCAGACCGAATTACATTTGGTAACCATGCAATATTTCGTCCTGTGATAACTGAATTAAATTACTTAAATGAAACCGGTATTGACTTGGATATTCCAACTTTTAAAGGAAATTTATATTTTGAGCTTGGTGTAATTTTAGGTGATAATCTAGGGTTGCATAGTATGTTAGGACTTGTGGAAAGTTTTTCAGCAAATTTTTCATGCAGAGTCTGTAAAGTATCTAAAACTACACAAAAAAAACAATTATATGAAGACAAAAATTTGCTACGCAAAATTGAAACATATTCGGCGGAGTTAGCTTTAAACGATCCAACAACAACTGGTATAAAACAACGATGTGTTTTTCTAGATATTAATGGTTTTGACTTATTTCAACAGGTTGGGGTTGATATTATGCATGATGTACTTGAGGGTGTAGCTAAATATTTACTATGTTTCATGTTATTAGAGTACACTCAAAAGCTACGATTATTTACTTTGACTACACTTAACGAGAAAATAGCATACATGGATTTTGGACCCGATTGCAAGAACAGACCAACCTCAATAGAAAGAGAACATTTAATTCGGGGAGCATTGCGTTGTTCTTCAGGAGAGATGTTAACTCTTTTGCGATTCCTAGGAATAATAGTGGGTGATTTTGTGCCAAGAGATGACACCATTTGGTCGTTGTATGTTAAATTAAGAAAAATTCTAGACATTATTCTGACCGTCAAAGTCTCCGATGGAACAGAAGATTTATTACAAGTGCTTGTAGCTGAATTTAATGAGCATTACATTAAAATAACTAAAGACTCTCTAAAACCAAAGTTTCATAACATGATTCATTATCATTCAGCCATAAAAAAGTTTGGACCTATTTCTTCTTTGTGGTCTATGAGGTTCGAAGGCAAGCATAAACAGTCAAAAATGGCAGCGAACACATCATTTAACCATGTCAATGTTAGTTTATCTTTAGCTATACGTCATCAACTTCAACTTAATGACATTTTTTACAGTGGTGATGTTGGTAACCTTCTTAAATTAGGTCCAAAACAAAAAAAAATGCCAGCAGAAGCTTCCTACATTCAAAAAAAGTTAAATTTAGATTCAGTTAAATCGTTGGTATGTTTAAATTGGGCTATGATTTCTACTGTACGTTATAAAAAGGGATGCATACTTGTACATAGTTTAAAAAATGATTTATATAATTACGTTTTCTTGGAAGTTGAAAATGTTTACTTGTACGATTCTGACCGTTTGATTTTCACCGGTTCACTGTTTGAAACTGTCGAATTTGACGAACATTACTTCGCATACCAGCTAAACACCCGAGCTATAGATATGCATTGTACAGTGTTTTTTGAATCGTTACTTTCACCAATTATAAACACTAAAACTCTTTTGCTAAATGGAAAAGAGTATATAGTTTTAAGGAGCCCTTTGTAAAAATAATTTTTGGCATTGCTGTACTCTGCAAATTTCCAATATATTGTCCATCCGTATCCGTATTTTTGTTATAAGTAGGTATACAATTGTTTTTATTAAACTTTCGTGATCAGAACACATTAAAAAACATATAAATGTAAGTACGGGTATTTATCACGATACCTTTATATTATATTTTCCCGACGTTTCAACTGGATTGACTAACCGTGGTCGCGGGTACACTGAAGTAATGAAGATTCCGCAGCAAAGGCGTTTCTTGAACTCCCCTTACTTGATTGTCAGAAATGATCATAAGGGCCGGTTCACAGGTGCCTTCGCTTTGCTGCGGAATCTCCATTACTTCAGTTTACCCGCGACCACGGCTGGTGCTATCCAGTTGAAACGTCGGGACAAAATAATATAAAGGTATCATGATAAATACCTGTACATAATATGGTTAGTAATTAGTATACAACAATCATGATAAACATGTAAAATCCAAAATAATGAATGACGTAGAACAAAAGCTGTTCACATAGATGATATGGAGAATGACCCCTCCCCTTTTCATCGATATGAACAGCTTTTCTTTTACGTCATTATTTTGGATTTTACATGTTTATCATGTTCGTTTTTTTTTTCGGTCATATATTTCAACATTTTTGAAGATATAAAATCACTGAATTAAAAATTTTGTCTCAAAATTTAAAATTAATTTTTTTTTTAAATTTAAATTTAAAAATTTAGATTTTCCATAAGTACAGTGATTTTAAATCTTAATTTTTTTTTAAATGTGTTGTCTCATTAAATTGTTACATAAATACATAATAAATATATATCAAAATGTCTAATTACATTTGTTTTCCATACAGTGATTTTAAATCTTAAAAATTTTTTAAATGTGTCGTCTCATTAAATTGTTTCATAATACATACATAATAAATATATTAAAATGTCTTTATTATAGTTGTTTTTAATGCTAGCTGTTAATGTACCTACTCCCAATTGCAGATAGGTATTTAGGTAGCAAAGTTTGTATTAGTTCTTGTACATTTTACATTGGCTTTAAGTAAGCACAACCAACCTACCATGCGTCTATCGTATTTTTGGTGAATTGACTTTGTGGTTATAATTACAAAGTCAATTCGACAATAATACGCTAAGTAGATTGGTTGTGGTTACCTATAGCCAAGGTAAAATGTTGGCTCAAAGTACCGAGAGAGCCGGTTGTGGCTACAAAGTAGGTTGGCTGTGGTTACCTAGTAAACTAGCTCAAGGTACCGAGAAAGTTGGTTCTGGCTACAAAGTAAATTCACTAATACTACAAAGTAGGTTGGCTGTGGTTACCTAGTAAACTAGCTCAAAGTACCGAGAGACTCGGTTGTGGCAACAAAGTAGGTTGGCTGTGGTTACCTAGTAAACTAGCTCAAAGTACCGAGAGACTCGGTTGTGGCTACAAAGTAGGTTGGCTGTGGTTGCCTAGTAAACTAGTTCAAAGTACCGAGAGAGTCGGTTGTAGCAACAAAGTAGGTTGGCTGTGGTTACCTAGTAAACTAGCAAAAAGTACCGAGAGACTCGGTTGTGGCTACAAAGTAGGTTGGCTGTGGTTGCCTAGTAAACTAGCTCAAAGTACCGAGAGAGTCGGTTGTGGCAACAAAGCAGGTTGGCTGCGGTTACCTAGTAAACTAGCTCAAAGTACCGAGAGAGTCGGTTGTGGCAACAAAGTAGGTTGGCTGTGGTTACCTAGTAAACTAGCTCAAAGTACCGAGAAACTCGGTTGTGACAACAAAGTAGGTTGGCTGTGGTTACCTAGTAAACTAGCTCAAAGTACCGAGAGACTCGGTTGTGGCTACAAAGTAGGTTGGCTGTGGTTGCCTAGTAAACTAGTTCAAAGTACCGAGAGAGTCGGTTGTGGCAACAAAGTAGGTTGGCTGTGGTTACCTAGTAAACTAGCACAAAGTACCGAGAGACTCGGTTGTGGCTACAAAGTAGGTTGGCTGTGGTTGCCTAGTAAACTAGCTCAAAGTACCGAGAGAGTCGGTTGTGGCTACAAAGTAAATTCACTAATATTACAGAGTAGGTTGGCTGTGGTTACCTAGTAAACTATCTCAAAGTACCGAGAGAGTCGGTTGTGGCAACAAAGTAGGTTGGCTGTGGTTACCTAGTAAACTAGCACAAAGTACCGAGAGACTCGGTTGTGGCTACAAAGTAGGTTGGCTGTGGTTGCCTAGTAAACTAGCTCAAAGTACCGAGAGAGTCGGTTGTGGCTACAAAGTAAATTCACTAATAATACAGAGTAGGTTGGCTGTGGTTACCTAGTAAACTATCTCAAAGTACCGAGAGAGTCGGTTGTGGCAACAAAGTAGGTTGGCTGTGGTTACCTAGTAAACTAGCTCAAAGTACCGAGAGAGTCGATTGTGGCTACAAAGTAAATTCACTAATATTACTGAGTAGGTTGGCTGTGGTTACCTAGTAAACTAGCTCAAAGTACCGAGAGAGTCAGTTGTGGCTACAGAGTCAATTCACAAATACTACAGAGGAGGTTGACTGTGGTTAGCTAGTAAATAGGGTTATTGTTTAATAAACAATTTTAACCATTTAATCAGGTTAATATTGATCAAGTAAAGTTAGCAAACTTGACTTGTTTATTTTTAACTATAAACTTTGCAGGCGCTATATTGATCAACCTGCTTAGTAATTTTCTGCCAAGAGTTGGTTATTTTTACACGTAGAATTTTTTCCGTGAAGTGGGCCGAATCATTTCTGATTCGTTTCGGCACTATATCGGCCAGCCGTTGCACAACTATTAAGGTTAATACCGTTCAAGGACTCCATCGATATTGTACCGATTCGATTCTATATTGTCATGGTACTCGATTAATAACAAATGATTTAATAGCGCTCATTGTGCACTGTCAACTGGCTACTCTAAGTTCACGGCTGCATGGAATCGGTACTCGATACGCTCGATTTCATAACGATATTAATGCGAGTGAATTGGATCGTGTGTAGGAATATTCATCATGATTGTTGACAGGCGTTGCGTTAGAATGGAGTGCGAATGATTGATTGGACACGCAGTAGAAGACAGCCAGTGTATTACGTGGCGTTTTTATTAAAAATCACGTCAATAGAACTACATATTCAAAGAATTTGCAAGGTCAGTTGGACATCAATCAAAGCATCACAAAGAAGTAGACATGCACTTTCTTTTTATTAACACTGCATCGTCGCAAAAGGATTTCTACATGCTTGAAAAAAAAAAGCAAATCTACTCTTCATTTTGCTCTAAAACCGCTCATCATTATGCAGCCTCATGAATAAGACAAGACACGAAACAGCCTTTTATGCGTGAATCGATTTAATTCATCAAGAGGCGTTGTCGTTGATCTTTTCCCATCACTCAAACAATCAAGAATTCAGAAATCGATTATAATGACATCGATGTTAAGGACGTGACTGAAAAGCATCGACACTAATAACTGGATCGGTGTCCCTTATCGATACTATTTAACGCGAAGTGAAACCGCAACATTTCGTCACATCGAGAGGATTGTATCGAATTAATTGGGACATAGACTTTAATTATAGACTACGAAGATATGATATTGCATCTTAATTGTATGGTAGTGGTCTTGGGTATTTCAATTAGGTTGTATTGACGTTAAATTAGTATTGACCTTGCAGCTTTCATTGCTTATATTTTAATTGCACAATGAGTTGAGTGCACAAGTCGTGCGCAGGAGTCGATAGGTGTTCGTGACCGCCGCGTCTCATGTCGACGTGAACTCCTCGCCCTTGTAGCCAGCTAACTAATACTATTCAACGACAAATATCAAGGGTCCGTTTTATTTTGTAACAGATCACCGCTGACGTATTAATTGCTTTAGAATCGTGTCAATGTTACGTACATTATGTGACTATTAAGCAATCGATAATATTCCCAACAAGTAAATGTGTTATTAAGATAGAAGACTTGTTTTAGTTGATGATTCACCTTATACAGTTAGAATGACCGTGTCTTACCTATTTCTGTCACGAAAATGTAAGCAACACAAATACTAATACTTAGTTTTAGTCACGTCCAAGTCGTAGTCAATCCAAGTTATTAAGTCATTTGTAAAGCTCAAAGAGCGTATGAGCACAAAAACAAATAAGCCATTTGCCTCGCCAACGTTGAGTTATAGAACCTAAATGGTTCCTAAGTGGCGCGCTAGATAAATAAATCACACAACGTTTCCTTTATTCCCATCCAACGCGGAAACTAACAAACAGATGCATAAAACATTCAAGATTGAATTGTTAATTGTTAAAACATATGTAATGAGCAAATGCACCGCGGCGAGCGGCGTCGCGACGCCTGCGCCACCACTCAAAGAATTAGGTCGTTGGCGTGCGCCGGCGCCGCGCACTTCGTGCGTGCACTGTTTACCTAAGCCAAGATATATGCTCACGTTCCTTGCTTGCTCCTGAACGGTTGAAAGCATGACTAATTAATTGACGAGCATCGAGTGGGCGGACGTACACACAACTAACGCGATGAGGTGTTTTAATTGTATATGAAATAGAAAGTGATGTGGAAAGTGCTGCCAAATAATCTAACCCATTGTCGACTGAATCTGAGTATCTGACATTCACGCAGTTAGAACTGAGTCTGAAACTGATACTGAACCGTAAATAAAAGGATAAAACGCGGATATGTAATGTCACCCGCTCCAGAAGGACATACACGTAATGAAAACGAAACAAAGAGTGTTGCAAAAGTCCTTAAAGGGCCATTTAGCAAAACAGATGACAAAGATAACACTTTAAACGTACACAAACAGGTAGAGGAGGCAGAGTCTACTTCCGCAATTATGCGTCGCCGCCGGAGGGTTACATCTGTTCTTACTAAAAGGTTAACGAGAGACATTAAGCACATTTTTGTCTGCACAAACGGCAAAAAGGTTGATGGGAAGCGAGCGGGGAAATTGAAGATCTCACTGCTATAAGACATCACTGTCACTGACATGGGATTTTCGTAACACTAAGATTGTTCTACGGGTGATAATGACACTGAAGATTAGCTATGTAGTGTGACTACTCTGCAGGATGCTTTTGAATTAGCTATGAATGAGATTGGAGAAACAACACGTTAAATTGAAGTACAATTTGCTAAAGTTGCTGCAAATCAAACTGTAACGACACATCTGTCGCGCAGTCTCTCCCCATCCGCACATGCTACTATAACACAATGACTTTCAATTTGGACCAACTCACAAACCTAATTGAAAACTAGACTCCACGTATCGTCACAAAACAGGGTCGCTTGTGAACCCAGCGTGCGTGTTAAGCGTGTGTTCCATGCTTTATAGAGCGATATGTAAGAGGAGATCCAGTTTACCGTAAGGCCCGATTACGTC
The DNA here is from genome assembly GCA_949774965.1 of Diarsia brunnea. Classification (NCBI taxonomy): domain Eukaryota; kingdom Metazoa; phylum Arthropoda; class Insecta; order Lepidoptera; family Noctuidae; genus Diarsia; species Diarsia brunnea. The sequence continues at coordinate 18,051,995 of OX459002.1, read as the reverse complement.
GGTTATAAATCGAATCCGGACCGGACAGACGACACGTTGCGAATTAACGGTAACGCGCCGAATTCGGTCGCGTGCGATCAGCTGATTGGTGATGGTGATTGAAGTTCAGCGGCGATAAACGCGATCAGGCAGCTCGTTAATATTGAGAACTGAATGATTTTCATTAAACTCCGTAACAAGCTTAAATAAGGTCACCTGTGGGATGTGTCGTTATTTATCCGGAGTGTAAAAGACCCGAAGTAAGTTGTAACACTTCAACAAATCTAGCTTATTAAGTTTTGCGGTCTGTGTGAAACGTCTAGCAATTTAAAATAAAAATTAAGACATAAACAGTTAAGTGAATTAGCATGCGGTGTAACGGTGAAACACATCACAAATCTGTCACGAGACTAACGAGCCAACAACAATATTATGTCAACTTTATTAACGCTGAGAGGTGCAGTTACAGTAGCAGCAGTGCTATGAACTACTATAAAGACACTATTGTATGTTACATTTCAGTAAAAACACATCAAGTTAACTTAAGAAGAACCTACCTACTTGTAATGAGGTTGTAAGAGTGGTAAGAAAAGAAACAAAATAGATTGCAACAAACTGATCATGTAATTACAAACGACACATCAAGCTACACATCCTGGAAAATGAGCTTGGTCGTCGTGCGTGCAATAGAAGTTTGGTAGATGACACGACCGAGCTGTTCCAAATAAATTTGGATAAGTACAGAAGAATGACGATGATAAAGCACGTAGATACAATAGTCTACAAGAACACAAAGATTTTAACACTAGTGGAGGGGCTGCTACTACAGCGACCGTTCCGACTCTTTCGATGTTGGCCAAACTATTGGGTAAAGAGATCAGAAATTAAAAATTACGAAAAATAAGAAAAATCTGAGGTGATTTCTTTCACTTTAGTATAGCTGTAGCTACGCTAGTTCCATGTGTAAGTATACTAACGCGACCACAAGCTAACGGGGCATCATTACATTTTACATTTCATGAGCACAAACCGCCTCGTGGGAAACGTCAACTGAGCCACTGTGTACCTCCACAAGCGTAGGAGTTTGTTTATTTGTCTATGCCTTTTGCCTCCTTGTTAAACGACCAGAAACTTCTTTTTTCATTTTTTTCTTTACTGGAAGATACTGGCACGTTAGAAATATTTTTGTCGATGACTGTTTCAATTATAATGAGCCTGTGTTATTGTGTATTCTGGAACGCAACCACAGGTACACAATATGCGGAAAATTTAAATTAATTACAGGAATAGATACACAATAGGTTTATAAATATACACGGAATTTTATACATATATTAAATCATTGTTTATGATTGTCACACACACAAACACACCTGGAAATAACTGCATGATTGGAAAATCCCTATATCAAATATAGACAGAAACCCAGACAATGGAAACCTGGCCATTTCAATAAGGGCCATGGAATAGAGCACTTAACTCATGCTTTTATTAATTTTAATAACTTTAAAATTTAAATATTTAAAATAGTCGTCTACCGGTGTCTGGAGCTGGATCCAAGCTACAGGTGGTAGGGCTCTACAGAAAGGAACCTCCTCACAACACTGTATCGAAGAGGTAGGTATGGCAGCAAAGGGGGGGGCCTATACCCTGCAGTCAGCTGAATGTTGATGCCCAATCCCTCTTTCTCCACCCCACAAATTACCACACATATCTCCAAACACCAGGTTACCCCGTTCCAGCTAGTTAGTTACTTTATAACAGTATTTATATTTAATTGTTCGCTGACATTACACGTAAGGAACCGTTTAATTGCTACGACAGTGAATAGCAATTAAAGCATTAAGATATTGGAACCGCAACTAATAACTTCATGTCGCAGATGAGAAACGGTACAGTAGCACAGAGTACGTACATACGGCGACACATCAAGTTTGTATATGTCCAGTATACCATGGCCTGGCTTTGTACAGATTTCGCTTACAATGAGACGTCCATATAAACTGGTTTGTTTAGTTTAATTATTAAATTGAGTAACTTAGTAGTTGGTCTTTGTATACATGCTTGGTGGTTGTATGCAATGTCGGTAAGAGCTATCATACTATTATTTTAATGGCTTGTCTAGCACAAGTGCAGGATGCAAATATTAAGAATAAAGCTATTAGATTATTGTAATTCTGATCGAAAAATCATAATAATCATAATCATGATTTGTGGCCATTTCTCAAGTTCTTCTTAAAGCCAAAGAAAAGATGGATTGTGTGAGGAATGATATTGAAAGAGAAAGAAGTAAATACCACTGTGACTTCTAACAGGGAAGAATGGAAAAAAAACGTGTTGCGCCGACCTCAAATAGAATGGGATAAGGGCAGGAAGATGATGTTCTTAAAGATTTTGTGCACTAGCAGATTTTAATTAGTAGTTCTAGGTCGTACAACATGTCTAATTATATTTCTGTCTATTTGATCTCGTAGATGGCCGATCTGGACAAGACTATAGCCACCAGTGGTCCACATTGTCTACCTTGGCCCAGCAGTGGGGTGAAGCAGACTAACAGTAGGTATCATTATTTCTGCCAATTGCTCGATTTTGAACGCATCGGCCATAATACGTTGAGTATTTATAGTCTTTACACCAAAAGTAAACCCATCCTCTTTAAGTGCTCATAAAAATATTGATTAAAAAATACTTACATTAGCAAGAATGGAGTATAAATGGTATTTTAATACATTATTTATCTTGTAACGGCCACCGCACATGATGACGACCACAGACACCCGAAGATCGTTTTACGACATAATTTCTTTAAGTGATAGTAAAGATTTCATCAATATTCATTTATTATCATAAAACCACAGGAAACATTAAGAAAATATGACGCGATTCGAATTTCGTGGTCACAAATAATTATGATGATACAACTAGAATATCATCGATATAATAAATTGGAAATATCTGTTCCTTGTTAGAGTATAACAAGTAACAGCTATTGTCTAACAGTTAGACAATAGCTGCTTTGAATAATAATTGAGGTATCATACATTTTTTATTTATTATATTAGCCTATTCTGTCCCACAGCTGGGCAAAGGTCTCCCCCATTCCTTTCCAACACACCCGGTGTTTTGTCTTCTCTGGCCAATCTGTCAGGAACGAATCCAAATCGTCACACCAGAGTTTCATGGCTCTGCTTCGGTGACGACGACCGTCTTCAGGCACCCACTGTGTGACGATTCTGGCCTATCTGTCCTGACCTATCCTTGAAATGTGACCTACTCAGCCCCAATTTAACCCCGCAGACTTATTGGCAAGATCAGCGATGCCTGTCTTGAATCGATGAGGTGTTTTTGTTGCCCCACACTAGGAATTTCTCCTGTATCGTGGGTGCGTTTACAAACATTTAAACTCACATACACAGAACACCCAGACCCGAAACAACTATCTGTAGGCCATACAAATATTTGTTTCGAGCGGGGATCGAACCCGCGACACGTAGCGCAGCAGTCCAATCGCTCAGCCACTGCGCCAACCGTGCCGTCAACGTTTGTATTCGATCGGTGACGTAACTACTAACTTTAATACTAGACTTAACTTCAGTAGCCACTAATCAAATTCATTGAACTCAAAATTACGAAGACTTCCAAAAACCCGATAGCCAGCCACGAGTACCAGCTTTTGGCTCAGACGAACGTATTATCCACGTTTCATTTCACTCGAAAGAGCCCGTACAAATTGCAGGGGATTAAAACTACTTAACCGTTTCCGTCAGCTTGATTGCTGAGCGTGGCTCATCCATAATGTCCGATTATAAAGCAATGGCAGCAAGAATGTTAATAGTATACAACAGTATGTATACATGTTACAGTCAAAGCTTTAATCAGTCAAAACTACTTTTCACCGGTTAGAACTATTAAAATGATAACTGATATACTTAGAAGCTTATTAGGTGGTGTCTGTTTTATTTGTCTACTCATTTCGTACATCGTAAAGGTCATTGGAAAACTTATTAGGTTTTTTTTTTATGACCATTTGGATAACTTTGTGGTAAAACTAACATTATTTTAATAGTGAAAACTCTTTTTAACTAATTAATATTTTGGACTGACACCAGTTTAAAGTAGTTTTAACCGATTAACAGTTTTGACTGTAACATGTACAGGACCAAAAAATCATCCGAGCACTACAGAGACATCAATCTCATGCAAATTACTGTAGCCACTCAGCCAACCTGCAATTTTGGCTATTTTATTAATGGATGAGCTATTAATATTCAATTAATGGTTCGAATCCTTCATATTCAATACATTATTGCTATTTTTATGAACAACGAAGTTCTCTTACATTCTTCCGTCTTGGACGTCGCGCGTCGGCGTCGCGATTAATTTTATTTTACACACGAATAATTTCACGGCGATAAAATACAACATTGTTTTCATTCCATTAAATGGTAATATTTTAAAACATGCACTCCAACGTTTTAACTTTAACATAAAGTTGGCAATTTATATTACAATGTGAGGGCATTGTTTAATAAAAACAGAGGTAGGTAGGTAACTTGGATTTTCATTACAATCAACGAATGCATTTATAAATTGTTTTATTATTTAAATAACAATTAAAGACCAGCCTGACCAGTCGATAGGTGATAAAATAAACGGTGATGGAACCTATTAATCAAAACTTAATTAAAAACGAGGTGAATAATATTATGGACAATATCCTGTTTGTCGGTTTGCGGTGTAGACAAGACATATAACCTGGAAATATATTAATCCTGTGGAAGCGCGTAAAACATAGGTACTGTATAAACAATATTAAGCCTGTAATGCCCGAAGACTTATGCAGAGGTGTATCTACCTAATAGTACACCCACAATTCGCCAGTTATGTTTAAGTCCCATGTAGGGGGCGAGTCTACTGCCATCAACCGAGCACAAATTCCTGTTTGAAGACCCCACTAACACTTTGCCAGATGAATCGAACCCAGGAAATCTTGTTCAGCAGTCATGCTTGCGACCGAAAACAAGGCAGTCAAGCCAAGCAAGCACACAAAAAAAAAATACAAAATGGCCGCCATATTGAAGACATCAACTAACGATGGGAATCAAACACGAAGACACAGCGGTAACGAGACACGCTCATTTCTTTAACAATGCACAACCAAAATAGGAAAACCACGCTCGTCAAGAAATCCGCACCTGCCGATGACCTCCAGTCTAACGGGCATCCCTCCGGACGACCAGTCACACGGAAGCTATCAGACGTGTGAGGAACAGTACTTTATGATGGCAACCCAGGGATCTTTATAGACTGGTGAATCTATCCAGCACTTTGAATAAAGGTCGCGAGGTCGAGAGCACTACAACGGCTAGTTTGCAGCGTCAAAAGACTTAGGTTATGTGTGTCGAATAACTGTACAAATAAACATTGGCAAGTATCGTCAAATTAAAGTTACACGTGAGTCATGATTTAGCGATCTCGCCGATAACCTTGCGTCGTCATTCGAGACATTACATTAACCGATCAGTTGCTAACTAGCTGGTTCAACCGATACCTTTTAGCTTGACTAAAGTGTTGTAACCTCGGCTGTTTAGCTATTACTCATTAGGTTTGAAACATACCGTTTTATACGTATAATGAGCTAAGTTTTCCCACGGTGAATACCCACAAATGACTAAATAACTGTCTATGTTCCGCAACACGTAAGGTAAGTATTGTTTCGTATTACAATATGGAGACTTTCGGTCAAAATATTAACGTAAATGTTGATGATCTTCTTCGGGTGTTTGGACAACAATCGACTTCTGAAGTTGAAATTGACTCCTTAAACATTACATAACGTGTGTAATCCCCGAAGAGTTAGGAAGAGGCTTACCTATTAGTTTACCCACATTTCACCAGTTATGTTTTAAGTCCCATGTAATAAGAGGTGAGCCTATTCCCAGCAACCAGGCACAAATCATTGATTCGATCGAATAATCTTCCTGACATACAGATATAGATACAGAGAGACAGGCAATAATCAATCATTTATTTGCGACTACACAAAAAACAGCAAAAATCTTCAGAGAACATTAATAAATGTAACTCAAATGGGCGTTCCACAAATTCATCTCCTCCAAAAGCGCTGTCAGACTCACGATCATAAGTTTGGTTGGAGACTTGCAGCCCAGCCTCCTGCCACTTCGGATTCCAAACTAACATACCAAAGACCGCAAAACAGATCGACAGACATAGACAAAAAAACAAAACAATTCCGCAACGCAGCAGGATCAATTAATATTGAAATAGGCAGACACCCACCTGCCTTCCATGGTGCAGATAAAACGCGACCGCCAGACAATATTATGATAAATGGCACGGAGGATATGGACGCCATAATTTATGACTTGTATGCAACGATAGAAACGCTTCCTTACATTTCACAGGGCCTCCATTAGATTATCAATTAACCTCCTTAACATGGTGTTTTCTATTACAATTATTAATGAGCTTTCGTTATTGTGTGAAGTTGAAGTGATCATTTTTAGAATCACCATAAAAACCAAATTTAAGGAGGAAGTGAATCTTGGGATGCTGAAGGTTTTATTCTAAGTGTTTCTGATGAAGTCAGTACGCTGTGAGTGTATCCGCCGTATCCAATTTGTTTCAAAGCTACCGCAACATTGTTTCTAGCAATAAATTTCCCACCGCCCGTGTTGAAAGGAACGTTGATTTATAGAAATGTTGTTGATACAAGATCCTCGAGAACGTGTTAAGCTGTCGGTTAACGTAACTAGCGTCCCAGTTGATCTTCGTTAGTGGGGACTAGCTGCAATATTATCGAGAACTTTATTATGAAATTACTGGGTGTCATCGACATATCATTGCCAATCCGCCATTCTAGCAAGAAGGTTATAAATGCGAGAATAATTCCATAGCAGGGAAGTTCGACAAAGGGCCGTGAAAAGCAGGATGAAGATGGCCAGTTAAAGAAACAAATGGCATGCCAAAATAGTGCTCAAGAGGCTATAACATGGCGCCGAGCAATGACACCCGTGGCCGACGCACCCAGACATAATCCGTATTATTGGACATAATCTTATCAACCTGAAGCATTCGACAAAGAACCAGGCGGAAGAAGAAAAATAATATTAAAATAAACATTCTGTAAATGGCGAAAAACGATTTAGCCGAGTGCGTACGTTCCAGAAACAAAATAGCACTATTGAGATAAAATTAAGTCACAAAGAAGCCTGGCCGGAGGTCACACTTGTCGCCCCATTAATTCCGTGTTAAACGGCTATAACTTTGCCGTTTTACGAGTCGAATATCTACTGAAATTAATTAACAATACGAGCTTCCGTAGTTGATGCTGTGCGAATAATCGAAATGTTTATTTAAATCGGCAGAGGTTAAATTTAATTTCAAGATGAACAATGATTATTGGTTAACACGATTTCACGCATTCGACCATACAATATTTTATTTCATATTTGGGACAGAAGATGAAATAATTTTATGTACTTACACAAATTATTGGGAAGTGTTTGTCGAAGTTACAACCTGATCAACGAATTTAATTTTTAAAATATAGACGTTTGGCGTTCTGTTACATCACGTCTTTGACTTCGCGTTTGATGACTCAGATTAGGAGATATCTGTTGCGAAAAGATTTTGCATACTTGAGTTGTTTTTAAATAACTTTCAACGGCCATATCAATTTCATGGCGGAAATGACCGGACAGACTAGCTGCTGTATGCAACATAAGCTTTAATAGGTAACGAAATAACAGCTAAATTCGTTTGGATGTCATTATCCGACCTTCCGGAAGGATTACTAAAATCCCTATTAGTTAACTTGTTATCGATCCGTAAAATCTCTAAGCAACGGTTTGATCAATATGCGGTAATATGAGCTGTCAACGACACAGGGAAAACGTTCAAGTATGTGTTGATACAGGCGTTAATAATTAAATAGCATTAGATACAACACGAGTCATTGCCTCACACGAGATCTTGGGTACTTAGTTGCAAGATGTTGCAACAAATTATAAAATTTCCTTCCTACTCGCTTGCACGGTAGACTTCGTAGGAGATGGCGGGAAGAGCTGGACAGAACTATCAACCAGTGGACCAAATTGGCCCTAGACCGTCACATTTGGAGATCATGGAGGTAGGTCTTTGCCCAGTGAAATGACACAGGGTAACAGTAACAAACGCTCGCATCAGGAGTCATAAACATGTCTCCGAATTTAGAGCAATTTTTAAACCAGACACTACCAAATTTAACCCAAGAATGTCTACAATAATAACATTATCGTCAGTACCGTACCTCGTCGGTGCCTCTCGCGTCTATTTCTATGTTAAATCTTATCATATCAGTAACCTTCACGACATACAGGAATTTATTTACGCAAGATGGATCGCTGAGTATACACACAATAAACTAATCGCTCATTCTTATGTAATGGACCTCGTGACCGGGTCAACTCTGAAGCATAATAAATCTCAGCTATGTAACAGAAACGACAGGTCAGGCACACAATGAATTTTGGCCGAAGAACATATTGATCGATGAATGTGAGCAGGATCTAATAGAACTGCGGACTTGTGAACACGATTGATGATTCGCCCATATTTGCGTCATTGGCGGAAAATTTGCGTATCGCATTTAAGAGGCAGAAATGTTCTATGGATCTACAGTAGGAAGGATAAGTGCAGTTGGGAAGAGAAGACCTTTTTTTTCTTAGCCTGCTCTGTCCCATTCCTGGGCCAAGGTCTCCCTCTACTTCTGCCTACAACAGAAGACCCAAGTAAACTAATTGGTGTTTTTGTCTGTGGTGTGAACTTTCATAGGAGTGTGCTGTACGATTTATTGGCTGCAAAACAAGGTCTAAGCTTATCTTGCTCCAATCGATAAACCACAAACCGATAAAACTGATATCGAATTATCAGAACTGCGTTGTTTTAATTTAAAAAACATACCTTTTGGACTCTTCCAGAAGTTTCAGATAACTGACATCATCATCAATGAGAAAACCAAGTTGTACTTTGAATTAATCATTTCTCATCAAACACATTTATCACGCATTGCGATTAAAACTCATCTCACTAGATCTTACTACGCAGGAGGTCTGAATCATCAGAATATATTTGGAAGGCGAAAAAACGTTCCTGTATGTGGCAGTACCTAATTCTACCACCCACATGGCGTACAAATTGGTTCTCACCAAAACAAAATTGTGCTAAAACACATGTGCCTAAATTGTGCGGAAGTTTGTACAGTTGAAGTAGTTTGGGAAGCAAACACTCATGTAGATTAGCGAGTCATATCACCCGGCTGTTTTTTTTTTCACAGGTCATAACGTACTCGTAAATCCGGCCGTTTAAAACTGTGAAACTTCAACAGCTTCTTGGTAAAATCTGTAATTTCGCTGTCCTTAATTTCCCATGTGCTGACTGAATTTAAACTTTTCTTATTTTTATTAGCCCGCGCAAAACGTGCAGCGTTTATGCATAGAGTATCTTGTTTTTTTTTGTCTTTACATATGGATTACTGATTGGCTATAATATAGAGCCTATGACGCGGGTTTACAAACAGATACACATGTAGAATTATGCAAATCCCTTGCAAATCTTTCCTTGTAACGAATATGGTAGCCATGTCGATTTCGCATAAGGAGCTTACAACAAACATTGGTTATGTTATGTACAGGGATTATTTATTCATGGTCAAGTTTATGATCAATAGACTGCACTGTTATTGCATTATCCTTCAGTATAAAGGGCAGCTTTGATTCTATGTTTTTCTAGACTTCAATATAATAATACAATTTTTGAAATCCAGGCTAGAATCTTTACTAGCATCTGCAGCTCCATAAATCAGATCATTTCATCGTATGTTATCATATGAAATAGTTTATTTTGTCCTAAAATGTATACAGTGAGTATATCTAGTCTGAGAATGGCACAAACTGAATCATATCACCATTTCTATGCAGAACAGTGTAGTGACACTGGTCCGGCATAGAATGCCTCTGCGATCCAAGTTGGCGGCGTTCCCAACAACCTAATAAGATTCAGCCTATAAATCAACTAGTAATTTAATACTCTACACTACTGTTATAACTTCCTTTTTTCTTTAATGTGTTTTGAAAACTTTGACCTTAATTTTCCTTTTTCGTGTCAAATGAATATTCATGGTATTCCTATTTGTTTATTTAAATGACAACCAATCATTCGCTACCATTTAAAGATTGTTATAATTAATTTCTATTCTTGTCTAATGAAGTTATTTTGTAGATGAACGATATATTTGATCATATATTAAACGATTTAGCACGTGAATATTGCGGAAAGGTCGTGGACGCCACACGTCTCTAATTTATTGATCTCTATGTGCGTGGGCGCAGCCCACATGCCATTAACTTAAATAACGACGGACGATCGTTCTGTTACTAATTCGTTTTCGCATACTTAATCTAGACGTAGATAATTAATACAGGCAGTGAACCATTTCATATTTATTGCCATGGAGCAAAAAATTCAAACAAAGTATTACAATTATAAAATTAAAAGATACAATCTAAAGTGTGAGTCAACTCTCATTCTTTTTAAATATTATATTAGAATTTCATACACAAAATACTCGCGAAACTACGTTCCCAGAAAATCAAACGAAAGTTACGGGCGAATTGACAGAACAGGGCTAAAACAAAACATAAAACTTTGTTCACAATTAGCCAATTCAGGTAAAAATACTTCCAATTTGCTACACCATCGTAGAAGGTAGTTACAACCTTTCCCTCAATCAACAAGCACGAAGCGCGGGAAAACAAGCAATCGGAACATTCTTCATTAATGTTTTTCTTACCAGCGGGAGCATAAAATAAAAGCATTCAGGTAAAATGCAAGACATCAAAGCACCGGGAGCCATAACATTAAATAACACGTTACACTAATAGGGGCAATTAGCAGGAATGTTTACACGAATTAATCACGATGCGAACATCACATCCATCCAGCCAAACGGATGAACACATGCAATTAATAACAGATAATGTTGTACATACAGTATTTCTAATAAAACCAGCAATCGTAAAATCTTGGCTGTCGATGTGAGCTTGTCTAGCATAACAGGAACCAGACTACATGTCATAAGCAGCGGTTTCTTCATGGCAAAGCAACATCTGTATGGGACTATAAATAATTTAGGAGCTAGCCATCTCAATGAAAACAATTCCCCTTGGTTTTAACAAGTACGATCACATAAAGGATATGTTTGCTTAGAATATTGACAAAATTCATAGCTAACTCAGAGTACTTACAAAACATTTCTGATCTGAACAAGTTACGAGCTCAAGGAACCTCTAAATCTTGGTCTCCAATAAGCTTACGTTACATACGAAGAGGAAGAGATGTTTTATCGACGCGAGCCAGGACAAAATGCCGCATACCAATTATGGGGGACCCAGCACCGGCGTGAAATATGGCCGGCGCGGCCGCAGATACCGGTAAGATTTGCCCTAGGACTAACATACTACGCGGTGTTGAATTACATGATTTACACCCTTCAATACCTACATAAGAAATATCTGATACAGACATAAAACAAAACGACAATAAAGATTAACAATAGAGATATGTATATGTCTGTAGAAACCGGTACAGATCCCGGATACAATAAAATAAAACACTAAACTAAGGGTGTCAAGTACAGGAACGTAATAAAATCTCGTACAGACAAAAGAGTGAACGAGCTTTTAAACAAAGCAGAGCAGTAGGCCGGGAAATTGTAAGGATGAAGTCGAAAGATAAAAGTAATGATCGCAGCACCGGCCGACCTTGAGACGAGAAAACACTTAAACAAAGAGTGATCACAGACAAGACTATTGTCTACTGTGCGAGTGGATCTGTGCATGTGACAAGCCGCGACCGTTGCCGCACCGGCCATGATGTGCGAATGCATTCCTGATTCGATACAGAGAACGCTGCGCCAGCGACGGTGCAAGTGTACAAACACATTCACACACGCGCAAATGAATATTTACACGAGCGCATGCACGGATAACGAATACATTTTGAAAGTACTGTCGAAGCAAATAATTCCCCCACAATAAACACAGAACCAATTAGCAACAGAAAAATGAGCAAAAAGAGAAATCGGTTCCATTATCGGCCGTTCACGGATCCGCACAAAAAATCAGCTGCTGTTACAGTTTACGGTGGCAGTAAACGTTCCGTGCGCTGTTGTCAAGTTGTGTCTTCAGTTTATTTTGGTTTAATGGCCGTGACCTCTTCACCGGGAGATATCAGCGAGTGACCAGCCGCTCTCGCCCCTCTATCGCTTTCTTCTGACCCGCTTTTCATAAACAATACTTCGACAACGGCGCACCGTTCACTCGGACTCGAGAAAGTAGCCGATAACATGCAAGAGGCGATGCCTGTATCAATTTATCCAATAGCCATAACATGGGGCTGCTGAACAACACCGTCGATGCATGTTGCAATGAGAATCCGAATGCACGATTGCTCACAGAAAGGCAGTATATGATAGCGAGTGCAGTTTACCGTGTGAACTTGTGCGATACACAATTCGTATGACCTGATATGGATTATAGATTTCCAAAACAAAATTAGCGGACACACAGACGTGTTTTGAAGCGACACGCTTTGACGCTACCCTAATTGAGACAGATTATTATCTATTCAGAGGGACATGCGTACTGTGCCGTTCGACTAGGGGAATGGCAGAGCAGATGTTTCCCTTATTGGATTACGGGTGACGTTGAAAGGTTCCAAACCATTGCAGACTTTAATAACCAATAATAAAATTGTTTCACTTATTATTTTAGATAAAGTTATCTGTAATACGAAGAAGTATAGGCGGAAAAGCGTAGTGTACATCTTGTTTTTAAGTGGGTAACCAGCCAGCGTTTAATTAAATGAGGATGCAGAGTAAGAGATCTCGGCCACAAAACAATGAAGGTCATAAATCACCGTTTCCTCCGTACAACAGTTGCATCCTACGGCAGAAGCTTCGCGGCGGCAATCCGGCGCACTATCTAAATTGATGGTTTCCGGCGCACATTAGAGCAGAGTCTATCGCGCAGCTGTCTGCGTACGCGACACACTTCATTTGCCGCTGCGCGTGCGCCCCGTAGAAAGTGACGCTTTGTCATCGTCCACACTAGCCCAAAATCGAACAAACTGACGATAGAAAGAGACAAACAAATGCAGAACAGTGCGAGGTAAAACGAGAGGGTCGTTCATTGTGTGAGAACATTGAAGTTGCACATTTGGCGTGTTGGCATCCGCGCACTCCGTTTCACGGGTTGTTTGATCTCGCACATCGGCAGGATTCCGCGTCGACAGCATTATCCGGACACTAACTGAACACCTATTTATCGGAGCGTACGATGCTGGTTTCTCAAATAGCGGATAGCAATCGAGGCATCTCGTTGCGGTCATCCTCTATGTTTACCATAATAATCGGTCACCGAACCGTGCAAGTACATAATTGAATGTAATTTCCGGTGATTTAATCATTACATTTCCATCAGCTGACACAGTTACAGATTAAATAAAATATGTTAGCAGTGGAGGGTATTCTCGGCTTGCATAGCTTTTTCGCTTCGAATCCTATTGACAGTAATTAATTTAGGTGGGTTTATTTACAGCGGTGTATTTTTTGTTTGGTCACAATTGATTTACACTTATTCGACATCATTAAATTCTTGTTATTACCAGCGCAGCGTCCGTGTTAGTCCTACGTGTGGGTGTATCAGTGTTTGAATTAATTTATTCTTGTTGGCTGTTCGGTAGGAGAGACCGAAAACACACTAGATCGGGTTACGGTCGTTAATCAAAGCGGCCTACTAGGAAGAAGATAACTAGTCGTGTTTGGCGACAAAAAACCGAGTTGAGTGACGACATGCAGCCGACGGCGACGGTCCTCACTCCTTTTATTGGCCTTTTTAGACACGTTAACAACGTTCCACGAGGCTGTTTTCAGTTCATCACTCCAAGAACATTGAACTCGATCCTATCACAAGAACATTTTCTCTACAATATTCCAATAAAATATTGGTTCGTCGGGTGACGTTTCGCCAGTCGACCGGCTGTCTTGACGAGATGCAAATACGAATTCTCGTTTTATTAGTCATCCGGAAAAAGGTTAATTAAAACCGAATATTTTGTATCTCCCACAGGTTTGTGGCACACTCGGATGAGTCAGAGCCAGCGGTCGGAAGGATAATCGATTAATCGTTTAGATCGGTCATCGATTACGTCAGTGTTGTAGTAGGTAAATACATATTTTTTGTTCACAAACGTGAACTAAACAAAGAAGATGGTGGAAGGATATCGACATAGTAAAAAAACTTACTGTTGTATGGTAATATTCACTCACCTGAAACAAAATAAGGCAACATTAGATAAGTTCCACAAAGCGTAGGGCCAGCTAAGAACAATGGGCGTAGGGAAAGGCCAAAATAAAGGTCAGGGCTGCGGCGAGTGTCCCATTAAATATTCATGGGTGTATTCGCGTATTGTATGACAAAGAAAATATTTTTAATGCGCTTGGTGCAATAAGCGGGGACAATCACGCTTTGCCAGTGAACTCTCATCATAAAATGGTACAAGGTGACATTGAGAATACGTGATTTGACCGGCGGACAGCAGACAGTGGCTCTCAGGATTTGCGGAATTACATTTCCTTGTATTCAGGTATTTTTAATACGTTCAATATTTGCAGGATCTCACGGCGGCTTTGAGAAATGATTTAGGAGCCTCATTTTGATATGTTTTTGTTTGATTACTTAAATTCTGTTTGCTTTGTCAACGTAAGCTGCTTTTCTGAGAGTAAAGCTAATAAATCAGCTTAAATCAATATTCATTGTGGAGATATGTTTTTTTGGCAATTTAAGTCCGATCTTGGGAATCTTTACGGTGGCCCTAAGCAATTGTTTTATTTTGGGTCTGTCTTTGATATTTAAAGCTATCCCCTCGTTTATTTCCCCACTTGCACCACATGTATCGTGGCTGTGCCGCGGGGCGGCGCACGAGCACGGTTTATGCTAATGCTCAGCTGCGCCTGCGCAGGGCTGGCATGACCACCCCGCAAGCATTCGCAGCCAACATCTACGTACCTAACAAAGTAGCCAACGACGTTGTTTACTAACTAATAAAATACATCGGTTATGCGAGTGTCTAATATCTACTAAAGAATAGATAAATTATTATGATTGCTCATCATCATTCTCTTGCCCTTATCCCAATTCATTTGTGGTCGGCGCAGCATGTCTTCTTCTTCCATACTTTTCTGTTTCTCGTCATCTCATGAGACACCTCCTTTCTTGCCATATCATTTTTAACACAGTCCACCTTCATCATATCGAGTAAAAATATAAAAAAATCGTGTGAGCGAGGAAAATGTCGTGAGGAAGGTTTTGAATATGAACGTGAGAGTAGAGGAAGACCAAAGAAACGATGGATGGACTGTGTTAAGAATGATATGGTAAGAAAGGAGGTGTCTCATGAGATGACGAGAAAGAAAAACAGAGGTAAGGAAGAGGAAGACATGCTGCGCCGACCCCAAATGAATTCGGATAAGGGTAAGGGAATGATGATATTATTTTAACAAGTAAGTCGTAAGTACCTACCAGTCATTGGAGCCTTCTTTTAAGCAAATAAGTCTGTATTAGGAAGCTCCTCATCCATATTTTGTTAAACCTAGGGAAACATACCGGATCCTATGCTACAGTATGGATCCGCCGGCGTTTCCAAGGCGGATACATTTGTTTATAACATTATGTAAAATACTAACATAAATCCTTCATTCAAAAACAAACTTAAAATTAATGAGTGACCTTAAAACGTTACCTAATAATTATTCAATTATTCAAACGTTATGAAATGAATGAATCACAGCCACATAACCATATAGCATTTAAACATATTAATCAAATTCAAGTAAATTTTAATAAAAAAAACTTGTTTGTGTTAATTTTCAATTATAGTGTAGTATAACAGTGATATTATATTTTACATGTGCGTTTAGCCCGATGTGTGCGGAGTCGGCGCGGCCGGCGACGGCTCCAATTACCCGCCCCGCTGCGCACGCGCCGCCGACGATGCTGCCCTTGGACTAGCTGCTTACTTCACACACGATATAACCAAAACAAAATATCTACAGTCCATGCTGCCTGTGCCTACAGAATGGAATTCCGGCTCGAGTTAAGTTAGAACAAGCATAAATTAATCTAAATCCTGAGCACAAGCAACGGCCGACTCGCTCTCTTTCTCTCTCTATGCGTTTGCGCAACTATGCGGAGTGTAGCCCGTAATCCCGGCTGATTGTAACGTATGGACTATGGAGGATAGATTCGCGCGGCCGGCAGACAAATTCGCGCGCGGTCCTCACAGTCGCGATTAGCATGACATTCCATTTCTTCGCCGGATTGAGCCGTCAGAGGCTGCTGGAGATTTACGGCGGCGATAGCGAGCGCCCTTCCGCCGTGCTGATAAATAGCCTCTCTAATTATATTTACGCAGCGCCGGTCGAAGCGCTATAAATTCTCGGCCTGGTATGTTGGAATAACACCGCCGTCAGCCAATAGGAGTCGAACTCGTAGGATCCATCACCGCTGACGCGAGTATTAGCCCCAAATTAGTAAACTAGCGATAAAATGTAATACATTTGAACATTACAGTCAGTATCACTTACAGTGGTTCAGTTCACGGCGCGCTCCACAAATCAGGGCGTATAAATAGAACGCATTCCTAGGCAGGATGCACGTGAACGTGACGCCCGATACCGTAGGTCCCGACTGGATGGAAATACTCCGGAAGTGTACAATTAAAGACAAGCGAGATGCGTATGACGGACGAGTCACTGAACTCGGCCCAAGGTTATGGAAGGGAGTGTAAACAGTCTCAACGGCGAACCGCATCCATCAAGCGTGCAAACAGTGTAACCGAGACACGTCAATATTAGTCCCAGACCTCTCACAGATACGTACCAGCTTATTGCATTTGCAGCCGTAGATAAAACGATAAGGGCACTCGTATTTACAAGCAATGTGAAGTGGATGACGCACTAGAAATTATCGATATTTGATACCTATGAGAGGAAAATTTGCGGATTGATATTGTATCAACTAATTGGTGTTAAAACAATTCCACGGCGACTTGAAATGTCACGAAAGCGACGTTTAGTCACGAATTCACGATTTTAATAATATGTAAACGAAAATCACGATTATTTTTTTTATAAATTGCAATATTATTAATGTGACACATTTGAAGATGTGTCTGAATTTCTTGGCTTGGGAAAGTCCACAGGTTACATCACGAAATCTCATAACTTTGTGATTCATGCTAACATGCTGATTCAGACGAAAGCAATCGAGCTCACTGGGCCATCTATCTAGTCTAACACTAACACATAACGCCCACACGGACTATAAATCGTGTTTATTAGTATTTTATTTCAGTTTCAATAAACATCAATATCCGAGCTCTAAGAAATTAAGACTGGATACTACACACTGTTTACACAGGTCCAGAAAAACGTAAACGACACAGATAGGGGCTAGAAAAGCAGAAAGTACTCCACAGTAGTCCATAGCATTCCACTATATCGTATTCTAAAATTAGCGAATGACACACGGCTGATAAAGCGATGCCATCTCGACAGTGCATACCCAAGATTGTTATTACTAAAAATATTGTCAACGATAGACAGGACAGCGCCGTCTCGCCGAGCCGATCATATCTCGGGAATTATCTAGGCATGCGATCCATCCAACTATTTCGAGACTCGATCTTCTCGCCAGCTCTTAGCTCGCAGAATAAGCGACCCTCGCGATGAAGCAATAAGACCGCGTTAATTATTGTATCGAGTGCAGATCACGTAACTAAACGCGATAAGGAAGACCAACGAGCCGCGTATCATAATCAGTCAACATTGAATTCATACAACTTGTCAACCGAGCAGTTTCTTACTTAGTCGATTCGTAATTAGGTATATATCGAGATCTGAGGTACTTATTACTGCCCATATCTAGACGCTGAAGGTCGGCCAGACTTTCGCTACGTAGCGGCGCTGCGTGGCTACATTATGCCAAGTGGCCCAACCCGAGTGTCGGAAAATCTAGTCGCCTACACGAATGCGCGGCTAATACGCGATGCAGACACCGCGCGCTGCGGCGATCGCATACAGACAATCTAAAAGTCAATACAGGAGCCGTGTTGACATTGGCCCACCGTTACTGTTGGTTTTGTAACGATATCAAAAGCCCGCATTCCAGCGGGCGTGTTGTTGAATGAGAGGCTCGATTGTTCTCGAGCGGCAGGCGATCGCCCACGTGCGCCGAGGTGTCGCGCTGATTGCACAACCGGCGGTCGGCGCACGCCCGCCTCGATCCCGGCACAGGTGACCATTTGCCCGACGGCCTTGCGAATGAAGGGCAAGACCGCCGACCACAGAGCGACCGGGACGTCCGCGGTGCGTGACGACTACGAACACTAACAAGCCACCACCGCCTCCCCATCAACATGTATTTTTATACCCAAGAACCGGCGAGACCGGATACATCGTATACTCGTACCTACTCCACGCAAGGGAGGTGCAGCGAATCCGCTCGCGGGTGAAGAAAAATAGTTGTTTGGCCCAACGGTAGATAAGGTATGGTATATGTGCAGCGGACGCGCTGGCCTCGCTCGCGTGCCGCTGCATACGGATCGGGTTTCGTTCCGCAAACTCGAGATAACTGCAGCACGACGAGACTCGCTGCATACTAGAAGCCGACTTTGAAACGTAGCTCTAGCCTTATTGTATCCTCTTTTAGCTACCGTCGTCTTATTTGAATAAGAAATGCGAGGTTATGCTTATAGTAAAATAATTAAGTTTCCTGAGCGTTTTACGGGTTAGTCATGATGCCAGCGCGTTCCAAATGTCTAACGGGTCGCTACAGCTAAAAACAGCGTTCTAATAATCGACACTCGATCTAAAATAGCCGCGTGACAAACGAAACCGAAAGTGATGCGTGATGCAACGGACCCGAATTTAGCTGGTGCGGCCCAGGGCGGTGCATCGGCCGCGAGGGAACGTTGAGGCCGGCGCCGCGGGTGCCAAACGGCTGGCATTTCGCACTAATGACACGAATAAGATATTAGCACGGATAGCTCGCCAGTCGGCGCCGGCATCCAACTCAGGTATTCGGGCCGCTTGTAGAATCAAAATTAACCCACGACCGATAATGTGTCTATCTATAGGTAAGTGATGCGTTGGCTCTAGCGATAGCAAATGTCGGAATCGGGACTGGTTCCCTGCAGGCGATCGTATGCGAGAGAACCGTTATAGCCGCCACACCAAAGTTATTCAATAATCCAACTGTATAATGCGATTGGCTCGGAGGCGTCGTTGATATGCAAAGCGTGTTGAGCATGATCGGTGGCGTGCATGTGCATACGTTAGTCCGGCGAGCCGTAAGGGCGTGTAGGGGAAGGCTACGCAGCTCGCAGCAGTGACACGGCGGCCGCGGGTCGGAGGTCCGGCCGCATTCCGCCGCCGCATGAAAGTGAAACCGCTTCGGCGACCAACCGCTCAGCTGTAGAAAGTCCACGATTACATCTCGCCAGCGCCGGCGTCGCCGGACGCATAAAAACTGCTATCGCGCCGAGTCGCGCCGGGCTCCCGGGAAACGAGGCGCCCCGGGCGACGTCGCGCGGAGAAATTGCCAATAACCGCTGGCGGGCGCTAAACGATTCCTTTCATTTACTCAAACGCCAGCTATGGCTTGTTGAAATGTTAAATTTCACTTAAACTAACCGTAACCGAGTGACCGGGGGCTATTTCCGATAGTTGACTTTTGTAATATACGAAATAAATCACTTCAACCGACTAATCGTTGAAATTATCTAACGTTACTTTAATGTATCGTCATTCGTATGAAAATATTAGAAAGAACTTGCATATCCGGTTTGAGTATAACTCCAGCCTTTTACTTGGGACAGGTTTTTTAATTTCTTTAATATTTTGTTCCAGCAAGTAGGTTCAATTACTGCAACGGAGTAAGATTATCCTCGGACATTAGCAGCAACCAAAATGTCTGCCCCATCAAAAAGTGGATTCATTGAAGTGTTTGAAGGCAAATTAAAGACAAGTCCAATAATAAAACCAAATCGTGATTTGGCTAAAACGCGAGGTGATCTAGATAGGCAAGACCTGTTATCGAGTGGAGCTTATCCGCTAAGTCATTCAAGTTTCAGAGGCATATTCTTTAATACAGCAATCGGTAGTCAAAAGCGCCAGTCGTAATCGTTTTGAATGGTGCGTAAGTTCGCTTCCTCGGACTGGTTTGAGTGCTCGCCCAAGTTTGTTGCCACTAATACCCATCTATGGACTCAAATTATGATGACCACTCCTTTATTGGCGTAGTAGTTTAGTAGTCTTTCTATTTGCAACGGAAACCTACTAAGTAAATACGTGAATCTAATGAGCAATACTAAACGATGACTTTGTGATTGGTAATTAAAATCAGTTCTACGTACTAATTTCATATGGGTTCTAATAAAGGCGAAGCATTCCTAAGAATAATTTACCTTGTTGTTTATGAGGGGTTCAAAGAATTTAAACGTTCATTCAAAACTTCCACTACTTGTGTATGAGTTGGAGATCTCTAAAATAGTAGTTTCTTTTAGGGAAACAGTATGGCTTTCGCCGTAACCATGGACAATTGGACATTGTCAAAGTTTTCTGTCTAAACTAACCTTTTGGTAAGTCAACGGACACGTTCCTGATTTTTTTAAGAAGTTATTTCAATGTAATGTGCTCATCCAGATACAGGATATGCCACACCTA
The DNA here is from genome assembly GCA_949774965.1 of Diarsia brunnea. NCBI lineage: Eukaryota > Metazoa > Arthropoda > Insecta > Lepidoptera > Noctuidae > Diarsia > Diarsia brunnea. The sequence continues at coordinate 18,031,171 of OX459002.1, read as the reverse complement.
CTCTCTTGCCCACAGCAAACTGCACACTCCAGGACTTTAGGTCCAGGTTGCTACGTACTGGTCGGTCAAAATCTGAGTCATCGATACTAGAAGAAGAAAAAGCCAATCCACGAAAGATATACACCATATTACAACCAATATCGCTACATAGGTTATGTCGAACAAGTTATTATACCCAGACCTCACATCTGCAAGCAAAGTTTATAAACACATCGATATCTGCGGAAATCTAAGATAAAAACCGTCGTACGACACATGGCGAGGGGAAATGTAATGGTTTCGCCGACCAGTGTAACTCGTTACGAGCCGGTATATGCAGAGGGGAGAATAGTAATCATTTGACAAAAACTACAATTAACTGGTCGGGACTTCTGGCTAAGTGGGACCGGTAGTGGAACGGTATTACCCATGACTGTAGTGTCACGATTCGAGCAGAGTAATGACTGTAGGGCTAATAATTAAGGTTAAGTGAAGAAGTTGGATCGTTGCTTTTCTGAGCAAAATCTGGATAAGCAAGTCTTTATGATTCTGCTAACAGCTTTTTTTGCAGAAATTGGCGTGTAGCTTGTCGATTTCTAACATCATCATTTTGGCTTATCTATTTTTTTTGGAGTGATTTTGTTTGAGTAAACAATTTTTCTTCCTGCCCCTTGCTTTCTTTAGAATCTCGTCTTCTCAATGTTTTCATGTGGATTTCTGCGATAAACTTATAATAACAAATACCAATAACCTGTATTGGCAGACCGTTGTTTGTCGATAAAACATTGGACAATAGAGACAAACTTTATATCTGGTTTTTTCAAACCAGATTTAAAAAACCGTTATCGTTTATAGCTACACAAATAGAAAAAAAACATCTTTTATAATACAATGAACGTTGCGTCTTCTGTCTGAATCTGAACGTGTCCTATCCATAGTCAAGTATTATTTACGTAAAGGCAGTGTCATATCCATAATGTAGTATCATAATAATATTATATAGTATACTCTCGTATTCGTAACTCGACACGCCCGAAGCGATTCAAAACAACCGTATGATGAGTTCCACGTCACAAACACATCATAATCATAACTATTATTACGCCTGGCGATACAATAGACCTTGTTAATGATATTCCAACTATTACAACCGTGTTTCAATTAAAATAGCACTTTACATTAATTTAATTAATGTAGAACATCGGTTGTCGCTTCTTAGTAAATATTTACTAATCTACGATAAGGAAGAATGGAAATGGGTAAAATGTAAGTGTTTGTACTTAATTTGCATAGGCTTGAGTGGGTAATTAAGGCAGACACATCACTTTAATTTCAGTCGGCGATTTTATTGGTTTTCTTTGAAGTATACATACATTGCGCATTATCATAAGCTAAACATAATACCACCTACATCGACCATTACTACTACTATAACTTCCATTTTGTATGTTCTGGGAAATATTATAATGTTTCTAAATTGGCATAATCAGTAACGAAGTTCATACAGTACTAATTATAATCAAGAAAATAACTGATAACGCCCAATCAGCTGTTTGTTTCACTAGATGTTTGTGGAGTACAGAAACAGGTAGATTAAAACTTTACTGCGATGTGGAAATATTGTGAGTTGATGCGTCATCCATCATTATTGTATGGCATTGGCAAATACCTTATAATATATGTACTTACTTTTTAGGTCTGAATCGAAATTATAACACAATCTTGTATAGTATTTAAAATAACGGTATAATATAATGTTAGATAAAAATGTCAACAATTACAAAAGTATCAAGTCTAATAATTCCATCATCTAATTTAAATACATAATTGATTCATGAAACTAGGTCGGGTAGTAAACTTGTTAACGTACAATGCCATGTAATAAGATTATTAATAACATAGGTAATTAATAGCTCGATTAAAACCAGTAACATCTAATGACGTGAATTATTATTATTTTATCTTCCTCTATTCGAGCTAATTGGAGGAAACTAACGGGGTTTTATGTTGCTTGTGACCTTCGTTCGCGTAAAATTATTAATAATAAAAACATATAATGTACTTCCCTTTTCGAATCGGAATTTGATACCAATTTAAAATAACATTTTGAAAATAAAAGTAAAAAATAAAGCCTATGTTAGACCTTACAACGTCAGCTATCTGCCAGTAAACGTTACGTCAAAATAGGTCCTGTCGTTTCCGAGATTAGCCGGAACAAAGACAGACAAAAATGTGTTTTTGTTATTAGTGTCATGCATGTATATTTCTTTAATTTTCATTTGCCAAAACGTACTGGCCACTGGGTCTGCGCGATCCTGTGATGGTCCTTCACTGTGACGAGGCGTGTGTCCCAGAAGTGGGAACATTACAAGTTAAAATAATTATCACTAATTAGCACGAAACAATGCAATTTCGTGTTACAATGCCCTGTTCCAGTAACTATGAGCCTAAACTACCTGACACCAAGATAAGATAAACCGGTGCTTTTCGTAATCTTAAGCCTCATTACAGTGTAATAATCTAACACCTTACTTAACCTTTAAAAAGCTCGTTCGTTTGGTGTTTACGACCGGGAGCGAAACGCACATAAAATTATTGATTAGTAAATGTTTAATAAGAGTTTTGTTATTTTGTTTTATTTCTGAATAACTTATCTTGTGCATCGTTATTTTGGCGCTTTGATGACATTTACAGGATGAAAGATGGTGGCATAAGGATGGCGAACCAAAGAAATCTTAGGATTTTTGCAATCAATCACCATTTCATGAAAAAGTCATTAAATGGGGTTAAAACTTTTTTTTTAATATTTATCTTTATTCCTATTAGAGATCCTATAGAGAGATGTTACGGTCGCGACTCATAGTTTGTTAACATAAAGCCTGGCCTCCTGGTACTTTGTGAGACTTTATTGTCCTTGTTTCTCATCTCCAACAAAAAAAATGGTATTAGAAAGGCATATAGATTTGATTTTAAGATTCCATTTTCGAATACCTCCTAATGTTTCTGTTCTCCTGGTAGTTTGTGGAACTTTACTAAAATTATTATCGATAAGTTTTATTATACACCCCGTCACTAGCAGCCACCGCACCGTAGGTGCTCAAAAGAGATTAAAGTTCAATATTTTTTATTGTTTCGATTAGAGCACCACGTCAAAATATTGATTGGTGCTCTAATGGGAATAGCTTTGGTGTTCTAAGCGTAGGTGCTCTAAAAATCGGTGGTCAGATGGGAATACCTCCCTGAAAGTGACCTGCAAATTGCAAAATCCCAAGAAAATTTAAATTTCGCAAAAGTATAAGTATAAAGTATTAGGTACACTGAATTCTCATGTAAAGTAATGTAGCACAAAAAATGTAATCAATAATGTAATTCTCGGAACATGCAACCTGAACCGTTGTGAATTTGACGTAGGTAATTCAAGACCGTGAAAACTCGATTTTTACACGCGTTTCAAAATTCAATATTCTGTAATAGAGAATTGACCTCTAAAATGGAATAGCACTATGCAAGCTTGCACCAAGAATAAATGAAATATACATTTCGATAGCGAGTGTAAGTTTATTTCAATAAGTTTTAATAGGAGTACGCACGACGATCAATTCAGCTATATAAACCAGTTTAAAAAGATCTCTGGTTGTGCAGCATATTATGTATATGGCGTAGGATAATTTGATACTTCGAATCTTCGCGGAAATCCTAGGGGTTTTGCGAAAACGCGGATAATTAGACATAGGCGAAAAATTTTTTTAGGGGCGGCATGGGCACCGGGCCGTAGGCCGACGAAGGAGGCCGGCGGAGGCCCGGCACTTCGGGGACAGAAGATATTAGTGTTATTTAATATGCGAGCGAAGCGAGCGCGCGTTGAAAAAGCTTTTGCTTTCGACGTATTTGGTGACCATTAATCCATTTTGGTAACTATGTCTAATTATCCGCGTTTTCGCAAAACCCCTAGGATTTCCGCGAAGATTCGAAGTATCAAACTATCCTACGACATATACAAAGCGAGGCCATGTTATACTGGAAAAGTGATGTGACGCTGTGTATACCTCCCATTATGCCAGAAAAGTAGTACTATCCTAGGTATTTATGCTCCAAATTTACATCACAGTGACCTTTACCTCGTTGTCATAAGGTTCATATCAGCTAAAATAAGAGTGAAAGGACCATAGACATCCTAAGCTCCTCTAGTCCTCTACAATCGACCACAATGCCGATACTTGCGCATGCGACGCGCATAGGTGCGACCGATGCTGATTGATTAGCTAATTAAGTCACGTTTGGCGACAGGGCGGCTGTTTACGGTGTATTGGGGAGCTGATGTCATGTGTAGACTGGGATTTGCAAGGTTAAGGTAGACACTTATTTCAGAGTCATCATTACCTTAATGGCCTTATTCCATTCTATTTGGGGTCGGCGCAACACTTTTTCTTTTTCCATTCTCGCTTGTCAGATGTCATTTACTCCTCTCTGTTTCATATCACACAATCTATCCATCTTTTCTTTTTCTTAGAGAGGTACCTATCTCTTCACATTTCTTTTAGTGTTTGGAATGTTTTTTTTTTAAGTGTGATAGGAGGTGTGTGTATCATGGATGCTCTGTTTGTCAATGTTTATGGTTTGTTGGCTCTGATGTCTAATAGGCTGATATTTTAAAGGTTAAGACATTAGACATTTTTTTTCAGTTTTTTTTAAAGTGTGACTGCAGATGTAGGTGTGTGTGTAAAATGGAGGCTTTGTTTATGTCCGTGTATTGACAGTCTGATGTTAGATATGCTGGGATTTGCAGGGTTCAGGTAGACTAGACAGTTTATATTAGTAAAAACCAAAAAAAGTTATTGTTAAGAGATCATTACACAAGCTGAATATCACTATTCTATGCACTAGTATTCTCTGTCGTGGAGACTTATCTCCTTCTTCTGACAAGATAAATAGGAAAGGCATACAGGTAAGTAATGGGTTAGTAATTTAGAGAAAATGCTATTCAAAAATCTTGATAGTGATAGTCTAAGTGTGAGGTTAGGGTCTTTCAGTTAGTGATGTCTTATCTATTTGTATGTTTTTATATAAAATTACTTAATAAAGAATTCATTTGAATAATAATTCTTGTCCCCTTTTGGTACGTTTTTGCTATTATTTAAGCTTGTAAATGAAGTATTGGAAAATCTAAGTTTAATATTGTAACTAAAAATAATACTGACCTTTATTTAAAAATGTGTATGTAGATGTACTTAAAGCAGTTTTTATTCTTTTAGTTGTACATATTAGTTTTACAACACAAAGTGGTAACTTGAAATAATTCATGTTACTAACTACTTGTAAGTATTTTTCCTGCTTCAATGTATATTAGGTATTGTTACAGTGCCTACAATAAACCAATATTAGAACCTAATTTAAATATTCATTACCAACTACAAGCTATAGTCACAAAAACCAGTAATACCAAAAATAATTTATTAAAGTCATGATGACGATATATCTACTTGAATATAATAAACTGTGTTATCTAAGTCTTCAAGTAAGCAATTCTTATTCTTATTGCATCAACAAAAACTTCCAGAAAAGTAAAAAAAATAAAAAGATTGTGTGGCAAAAGAATGAAAAAATATTGAAACAATAAACATGACATGTTTTATTATTTGCACTAAAAACTTATTGTTCAAGTCTTCCTGAATATCAAAAATAACACTTTGTTATCACAGTTATCTTGCTTCTTCACATTCATCAGTCATCTTTATCAAGAATACCAAGATAAACACTCTAGTTTGGCCATTTTGAAACCATAGTGATAACAAAACAATATAAATTGCACTAGGCACAGGTCTCACAGGATCTTCAATTCTGCCAAGTTACTTATATTGCATTACTCTATGACATGACATGCAGTAGTGATAAATAAAGATTAGAGCCTGCCAGACCATTTATACTATACCTATAATAATCCATGAAATGAATCTCATTTTATAACACTTTGTAGAGACTAAAAACTGATAGATAGTGTAAAATTGTAACCTTGAGCTCATTCTTTGTATTAATTAAAACTTGTCAAGTTTACAACACAAAAAACTTTGTGAAGTTTTACCAAGTTTGACAGCTCTGTGTGTGGGTAGTGTGGGACCAATCTATCAAGACCGAGTACCTAAGCAAGCAAAAAATACGTGGTTTTTGCTTGCAGTTCCTTTGCTTGTGTCCTTAGCTACATTTACGAGCAATGTAAAAAAACGTATTGTTCGTCGTATAGTGTACACAGGTAGGTCGCAAGTTTGTGACGAAGTTTAAAACTTTTGAAAGTAAGTTTTACCTTGCAAAGGGTGTCTGTTCGACGTGGTACACGGAGGTGATGGGCTCTGTGCGCATGAGGCTGCGGAGCCGCTCCTCAGGCAGTTCCAGCAGTCCATCACTTGCTGTCTTGAAGTCAGCCTTACTCAAACCACTTAAAACACTCATTTTTAAAACGTGTAGACGACTACCGACCGAGTCGAAACGACGGTTACAACTTCAAAGCGTCACTAAACGATCCACAATAGTCCTTAAAATCAACGTATACACTTATTTATGTAAAAAATGGCATCAATTAGACCACATGAAACATTTTAATGCCTCCGGTTTCTCAAAAGGTAACTGAGTGCTCTCCCTTGTCATTGCGAGAAGCGGTTACGGATTCATTTAAAACGCTCCACTTTGAATCGGCACGATAATTTAACAAACTTAAGTTTCACTTCATAATAAATTGCAATGAAAAGTAATAATTTGTTTATTTACACTCGCGTTCCGGAAAAACTCAAAATTGACAAGAGCGGCGGGACAGCTGCGCATCGACGAGTCGATCGCACTTCGCCGTACACGTTTCTGTCGGTCCGTTGAGACTCGAGCCGAGCCTGCCCATACCATTCAAATTCCGATTCCAGCGAATGTCGTTGTTCCAACGTTCTAAGTTCGAAAGTTGCAAAGCAAGGTCAATGCGTAAATAACTTAGAAGTTTTCCTTCAAAGTAATAGATGGCACTGCTTTGAGTTTTAATAAAACAGAAAATATCAATGCCTAACAGATGTCACTAGTTATATACCGTTGTATTTAATAAAAATAATAATTGTAATATCCATATCGTTTTACATGACAGTCTAATTGGTAAAATTTATTTGTTATGGCATATCGTCTCAATCACGATAACTTGTAGTGACATCTGTTGACAAAGTTTTAAAACATCATTAACTAGTTTTTAATGGAAATAATGTACAAGATGGCGCTGTCTAACTAATACTACGACTCGTTTCTCATGAAAGGGTAGGCAGGCGTGTCTTCACATTTTGATTGTTTGTTTGTTACGTGTCTTTATTGCATTTAATAATTATGTAGTTCAATCAACTTATAATAATATCTTGATTACATTTGAACCGAGTACAGTGGCAAAACAGAGTAACATCTGCTTAGCCTTTTCCCAAAATTCCAACTATGTTGGAGTCGGCTTCCAGCCTAACCGGATACAGAAGGGTAATGGTTAGGCAGAGGTGTACCTAGTAGTATACCCACATTTCGCTATAGTTATGTTTAAGTCTCATGTAATAGGGTGCGAGCCTATTGCCATCAACCGGGCACAAATGCAGACTCCGTAGCTGTTACTGATAAATTGCTGATGGAAAAAGCCAATAACACTTTGCCCGACCCGGGAATCGAACCCAGGACCTCATGCTCAGCAGTCGCGCTTGCGGCCACTAGACCAACGAATATTATATTGTACTAAGTCCGTCTGTCACCAGGCTGTATCTCATGAACCGTGATAGTTTATAGACCTCTGCCACAGATCATATTATTATATTTCTGTTGCGGTTCTATTAGTATCAAATGCTAAAAAACAGAATAATACAAATCGCACCTTCAGAATGGAAGAAATTGAGTTACGGTCATAGAAGGTCACTAAAATCCTATGCACTGTGAATATTAAAGAAGCGACGTTTTTATGGTACTACCCTATGGCTTTATTCTACTATAAAACGTCGCCTTCGCAAGTCCGACTGGCACTTGTCCGGTTTTAAAAGACATCTTTAAAAATAATTACTGTTCAATGCAAATAAAAAATTTAAAAAAAATATATGACGTTTTACACCGGAGTTCCTATGGCCACCTTCCAGCTCCATCATCACAACCTGGATACCGTCTAAAGACAGAGTACTCGTCAAGACGAATCATACGAGCCAAAACTCGATGACGTTATGTCGTTTTATAAAGGAGTTCCTATGACCACCTTCCAGCTCCATCATCAGATCAGCTTCATGTCCTCATAATTGTTACACCTATTAGAACAATTATATTAAAAAAACAACGATAACGGTTTACATGGTATATATTCATTTACAATCATTAAGCACACAGCTGTATATAAAAGCATTATTATTATGGTAGGGTGGCATTTCGAAGTACATGGAACGATATATTTTACCAGTAAAGCTAATACAAAGGAAAACACTAATTGCCCATAGCTACGAATCACACATTTAAAATGAATAAATATCCAAAGATTTCAACAGTCCAATAAAGGATGTCCTGCACTATCAACCATAATATACTATGTACTACTATTTTACTTAACCACTTGTTAATTCTCTCGTGATTTCAAGAAAGAAGTAGTTTTTTTTTTTTTTGGGGTGTGGGAAATCATCAAATAACTCCTCCCGCTCTTGGGCAGAGCGAAAGGGAGTGTCAGACTTCTGCTGACTAAAAACCACCCATGTTCCTTCTTAGCCCTTCATGTCGAGGCCGCGGTATCTCTTGCGAACAACCCGCAGCCCCGACGGGCGTCGGCCCTTGCGGGCCCCTTCCATGTTGCTGACATCTCTTTGAGGCGTGCGTGGAACACGAACGCGCCGTCGACACGGCCTGTCTTCGTCATAAGACGGACGGACTGCGAGCTTACCCATCACTCACCGTCCACAGGCCCGCGTCTACGGTGGCCGGAAGCCATCACGTGGCCCCCGACGCCCGGAGCGCCTCCCGCGGCGGCTGGGACGAGAGGTTCTCTCCCTCTCACGTTCCCCCGCCTCCTTCGCTAGCATCACTGCTTCGCAGAAAGAGGCCACGGCGTCCCATTCCTCCACGCCCCGAACCATGGCTTGCACCAGGGCCGGTCGCGAGAGGTCACCGCCGCCGATCGCCGCTACGAGAACACGGCGGGGCTCCGTCCAAGCCGGACACACCTCCACGGTGTGCTCCACCGTGTCCTCCGGCCGAAACAAAGAAGTACTGACTTGAGTTCCCGGCAAAACCTTCACACCACGTTATTCCCTTTAAAAAGTCCACCGATCATCTCACGCCTAATGCGTGTACTTTTTCATAATATTGCATTGTTAGGCAATTTAAATACAAAATTTTAGCTCAATCGGAGACCGGGAAGTGTGTCAAATTTAGCAAGATTTGATTGCAGACACAACGGGACAGGTGAAACTAAATAAAAGCTTGTAAAAAAATAAAGTTTTGATGAAACCATTGTATTTTTACAATTACCTATATTAATAATTACAGAATTCAATATTGTTTCATGTAGTATTTTGAATAGACTTTGAACAATGAAAGATAAGAGATATTAGGTATTTGACTTATCTTCTATGATTTCTGTGAGCTCATTTGCGTTGCAACTGTTGCAAGGTAACAAAAAAATCCAACTACTAAGCGAAGAACTTCGCGACGTGGCTCTTTTAAAAACGTCAATGAGGAAAATGCCACAACGCGTTACGAACAAAAGAACATCATCACTAGAAATAAAGAAATTCATCATCCACATCCACATTCCACAGACTGACTTCACCTATTGCACGGTATAGACCTCTCTTTGCTGGAAAAATCAATTTATAAATCGAATTAACCCACAACGATCTCCGTAGGCAACTTGTGGTCTTGGAGAGTGGCGGCCTGTCGGTCTGGCAGCGAGCGCACGACGCGGGGCACGCGCCGCTGCAGCTCGTTACGTTGCACCAGCACCTCCGGGGCGCGACACAAAGCTGCGCGCGCCGGCTCGTCGTCTGCGTCCATGCCCGCGGCCGTGCCCGCCACCGTGCCTATACCCGAGGCCGTGTCTGTGCCCGCCACCGTGCCCACACCCGAGGCCGAGTCTGTGCCCGCCACCGTGCCCACACCCGAGGCCGAGTCTGTGCCCGCGTTAGTGTTCACGCCCGAGGGCGGGTCTGTGCACGCATCAGTGCCCACGTCCGAGTCTGTGCCCACGCCCAAGGCCGCGTCTGCGCCCACGTCCGATACTGTGTCCAGGCCCGAGCCTGCATACGTGTCTACGCCCGAGGCCGCTTCCGTGCCCGCGTCAGTGTACGCGGCCTGCGGTACACGTCGGCGGCGACGAACGCGGCGCCGACGGGGCCGGGGCACGATCTCCGACACGGGCGCGACGCGGTACTGGTCCAGCATGATAAGCGCCTTCCGCTTGGTTTCGAAGAGATCTTCCGAGTTGACCGACGACGGGGAGCGCTGGGTCTTTTCCACGGTAGTCACCGGCACCTCGTCTGGGCAGTCCACGACGTCTTCGGGCATCACAACGTCGTCGTCGAGTTCCACGTCCGCAGGAATCACCCTGCAAGGTAGGAGTCAGATTAAGACGTGCCACCGATTGTGCCGGTGCGACTAGTCGCTTGGTCGCGTACGTACTCGACGGGGTCGTCGGGCTGCAGCAGCGCAAGCGGCTCCTGCGGCGGCAGCAGGTGGCCTTGCGACATGAGGAACAGGCGCGGCAGGTCGAACAGACGGCGCAGACGGCGCTGCAGCCAGCGCACGCGCCGGTGCGGCGACACGCACACGTAGGCCAGCGCGCGCAGGTCGCCGCTGGAGTAGAAGCGCTGCATGCACACGCGCACACGGAAGCGCGGCTCGCTCGCGTGCGACGTGTCTTCAGACTCTGACTCCGACTCGTTGTATTTCACCATTTTCAGTATTTATGATCGGCTAATACCCACAATAGAAACACTTTTAGTTTCCCACTTCTCTATCAATTCCAATGAGTTTTCTGAAACCAAACGATTTATTAAAGTAATGCAATGCCTTTTTTCTTCGAAATTTTCCCTGTTAAAATTTTGCATACCCTACCAACCTATATTAATTTATCCATCATCTATCAATAAATATATTATAATATATTCATTTTAAGGGTTCCGTAGCCAAATGACAAAAGTTTAAAATTTAATTAATTAAAAAACCTGACCGTGTAAAAATAACAAATAATAATCCTACTTCCTACAAATGTTTGTAACTATGGTTGGATGGATGTTTGTTACTCTTTCACACAAAAACTACTGAACGGATTTGGATAAAATTTACACATAGTTCATAATCTGGATTAACCTTTGTTTTTGGGGTATCTGGAGATACCCCAAAAATGAAGGAAACCTTAAAAATTATTGTTTTTCTTTAGAATATTCTTTCAAATGCATTCAGTAAAAACCTCATAATTAATTAAAATTACACTAAGATTTTATTTATTTGTATAAATAGTGCCATGTTATATAGGCTGAAAGCCCATATTTAGTTTGTAACTCTAGTACCGCACTACAATAAGAGTGTACACACATTTGTTGATCATGTGTTTTAGTATATCGTCGGTGATAGTCCAATTCCGTGTAACTAACATTGTCAATACAGCCCACGCCCAATATTACCTGACACCTCTTCGCCTATATTAGGGGTCCAGGTAAACCTTGGAACAGACTTTATTTACGATGTTAGTTACGCGGAATTGGACTATCACCGACGATATAGGCTTTTCATAAGATCATAATCATAATATACATGGTTGAACAGACACCAAGCCAGAAACGGTTAAATACCACATACTCAGTACATCATTCTGAACTCCCGCACATACTAAGTTTTTAACAGTACTTTTTAAAATAAACAGCTGTTCATAATATACTTTGACAGTGTAGGTGTTTGCAAGAAACAACTGTTTTTTTAACATAACCGATGAAAATTTTCTAATGAGTTCAGAATATGGTACTTACCATATATATTGTGGTTATAACTGTTTTGTCTCTCCCACCCTGATAAAAATAAAATATACAACGTTTAGATAAAATAGAAAAACTACTGTAGCAACTTAATTCTGATTTGAATCTACCACCATCTTGTGTGTGCTCTGTCTCAAGCTTTTTTTAAAAATGTGTGCAGTTCAGTTGGTTACTGGTCAATAAAGATTTCATAAAACCAGACTTTTATTGTTTAATTTAATTAATGTCAACTTTAGATAGAATGATAAATAAATACTAGCTCCGGCAGATTAAATTAAAATTAGTACTTTGTTTGTTATATTGACAACAGCAGACCATGACACTGACGTGCCGTAGGCCCACAGAGTAAAAAGGTTTTAGGTACGTTTAGCGCATTGAGTTAGGAAAAACATACTTTTATATGTCTATGGTTTAGCGTCGGCCTTTGGTCCCATCCAGACCCAGCTAGCGGCTGTCTGTCATTTGCAAACATGGTCTTAATCCGCGTCCCCACTACTAGCCAAATGGCGTTTGTGCCGCGCAACTTGTAGTTTGTAAACATTCTTGTGAGGCAGCACAGCTGCACGGCTCAGCAGGGCTATAGCGTATCTTTATGTCAGCGACTATTTGGCTATGAAGGTTGTTTTTTTTAAACTCACGAATCCGCGAGGCCCTAGTGGGGACTCGGGTTTATACAAGGACTGAGCAAACCACAGAACAGATAAAAGAGGTTAGAAGGGAATTGTGGGCGGGGCAGGCGCGCCGCATATATGAGCAAACGCTCATATGTCGACAAAATTTGATTTATCGGCCAACAATCGCGCTCATATTGTGACAGCGTACGAAGCTCTGCGAAAAAAAATAATTATGCCATCTTGTGGTATTATAATGTGTCGGAAAAGAAGCCAGGGTGTGTAGTGTGCCTCAAGAATGGATTTCTTATCACCGGTAAGTCCAAATACCTTAAAATACAAGTAAATTATTACAATAGTATTATGTACCTAGTTGGTAGAAAAAATGATACTGTCGCAAGCAGATAAAAAATTATGTACATTGCTTGCAATACGTGGGTACCATCTTGTACCGCGTGGGCGATTACGCGATGTATTTCGTTCACTGCGAACGTCGCGTACGAAGAGCCAAAGCTTGAGTTCTGCGAAATCTATGCGTTTCGATAGTGTTGTACCAAGTTGTAAACAATGTCGAAATTTAGTATGTGTGAATGTATTCAAATCATACCTATTATTATGAATATGATTAAGTAATACTGTCTAATTATTGTTTATTGTGGGTTATTAATTTAGGTTTTGGTCTAAAATTTGTTTTGAGGTTAGCCATTTATAATGGAAACATAACACAACAAAATTTTGTTTCTAGGTTTCCAACAGATCCAGATACAAGAACACTATGGCGAGAGGCAACCGGTAGAATTGTATGGATACCTAATAAATGTAGCTGTACTAAATGTAGTAATTAATTGAATGTATGTCTTATTTTCAAGTGTTTCTCGTATGTTTACTTTTGATTTTACTTTTTTAATCTTTAATTTTTTATCTGTGTGAGACAAATAAATACCTTTTCTTTGTTTCTATCCCGTTCCGAAATTAAAGCAAAATATTGCAAAACTTAAAATTACAAAACTAAAGAAATTTTATCGACCTTTTGGTCTCCGTAACATGTATGAGAAATAAACGCGTGTGTGAGTGTACGTCATACGCAGTGTTTGCGCTAGTGTGACAACCAGTAGGAAACTCGCGATTTATGTAAGTGCGGTTTATTTGTGTGCGTTATGCGCGAACGTATTAGCCGCTTGCTTCAACTTGCTTGTAGTGGATATAGAGAGTGGGAGACAAGCAGCGACACCCGTTCTAATACAAAACAGGAACTATTTCCTTTCTAACCTCTTTTATCTGTTCTGTGGAGCAAACTAAGTACCGAGCACGGCGAGCACTGTACAAGAGAAACGTGACGAGTCTACGAGACGGATATTTATGAAAGGGCCTGTTTATCTCTTTTTAACCGACTTCAAAAAAGGAGGAGGTTCTAAGTTCGTGTGTACGTATTTTTTTTTTTATTTTTTTTTTTTATGTATGTTACCTGATTTCTCCTCCATTTGTGAACCGATTCTCAAAATTCTTTTTTTATTTGAAAGAGTATACTCCTGAGGTGGTCCCATTTAAATTTGGTGAAGATCTGATTATGATCTTCGGAGATATACAATAGAACTCTTCAAAAATAGACGGCAAATCTGTCGTAATTGCTGCAATCGCTTGGATGTTTATTGTTTATACAACATCATGACGTAACATCACGCCTGTATGATCTGAGGGGGTACGCAGATGTGTACACCCAGATTTGGACAGTAAGATATTATGTAATGTTCCATTTATTGGGGATAAATAAAACCTATTATTTGTTTGGGAACAACTAAAAATGGAAAAATAAAAAACTTTTTGGCAAAAAAAAAAAACCGACTTCAAAAACACCATAAAGTGAAAAATAAACTTCTGAAGAAAAATCAGCTTCTGAAGTCGGTGGCAAAAAAACGAAATCAAACAAACAAATGTCACCGACTTCAGAAGCTGATTTTTCTTCAGAACTTTATTTTTCACTTTTTGGTGTTTTTGAAGTCGGTTTTATTTTTTTTATTAAGGTGGACATTGGATTTACAACAAAATTAAATAAGAAATTCGTTAAGACAGAGATATTTTGTGTATGGATAAGATGGAACATACAAGGTAGCCTGCGAATTTAAAATTTTCATGTGTTTTTGCAATTTTCTAGTCAGTATTTTATTTAGCATACCTGAGTATGCTAAATAAGCTGTTTCGTATTATTTGTGTATGTGAGTTTAAATGTTTGTGAACGCACCCACTATACAAGGTGTAAATCAAGTTAAATCAACCCATCACACAGCCGTCAACCAAGCGTTCTGTACATCAAACTAAGTACCCCTACGCAAAAATTTTTGCCGGGAAACGACTTTTTTTTTAGGGTCAAAAATCACATTTTACAAGGGGAGGGCTTGTATTTATGCTTTCGCGGTTTGCACAACGACACGCTATGCTTATGCTTTGCTTGGTAGCATGGATGCAGGCAGGCCTACCTTACTGCCTCCCTCAGAGGCGGTAGGGTGGCGGGGTCTTGAGGGGGAGCGCTACGGTCGCGTAGATCCTCAAGGCAAGTCTGGGGGATTCACCTTCCCGAGGTTGCCACCCTGTTCTTGGTCTAATTCCTTAAGAAATAGACGCAACAAAAACCCCCGGGCGCTCGTACTTTCCCCGAAAGCCAAATACCAGGCCTAGGGTAACCCCACACCCCACTCCCATGATCCTACGCCCAGTCCCTCCCTCCTTTTTCCCTTTTCTCCTTTCGGTCCATGAGGACGGGCAACCTCAATTCCAAAAAAGCCCACACAGCCTACAACCATGTCGCAGAAAGGAAAAAATAATATTCCCCAGGTGGGTCCCGGCAATGCCGGGGAATCCCACACCGACTCGTCGGTCTGCCTCCACCGTAATCTGGGGGGGGGCACCAATCTGCATAGCGCTGCGCCTTCTGCGCAGCTGGCTGCTTCGGCGCCAACAGCATCGGCTGCGGCTCACGCGCCACACGACACGACTATGGCTGCGACTTCTGCGCCTACTGACCCTAAGACGGCTGCGACTCCTGCGCCAATTACCCTGACGACTGCTACACCTTCCACGAGAGCCTGGCAACAGAGCATCGTTCGGAACAGTGTAACAAACAACCCTGACAACGACTACGACAAAGCCCGACTCTCCAGTCTTAGCAGCGAACTCCGCGCGCTGGCACTCCAGCGCGAGAAGATCGAGGCAAGGCTGAGAGACATGAACTCTCTCAGGACGGGAAAGGAAGCAGAATCTGGTGGTTCTGGTTTTATCTCTGTGGACGAAGTACGTGCTTTGAGAACAAAGCGCGGAAAGATCCGGAACAGAGAAAGAGAACTCAACAACCGTTTGCGCAAACTCCGCGAGGGCAATAGCCAGCGCGAAGCACAAACGGTTAGTTGTAAGGGAGTACGCGACCGGCTACAGACACGCGAGGGGGAAACCCAGCGCGAAAAGCAGTCGGACGCGGAAACGAGCGGGCAAGGAACAGTTCGCGAAGGGGAAACCCAGCGCGAGAAGTCACTGCCCGCGCCAGGACCATCCGGAGGAAGCGACCGGAACCGCAACGAGACGACCGTAGACCGACACCGACAGAGGAAGCGTGGCAAGCGGTCTGGTTTCCTACGCCGGGTATCCCTGGCACAGAGTATTGTGCCAAGCGCCTCAGAACCGCAACCGGGTCCAAGTGGACAGGGAGCGGCGAAGAGGGAGCGCCCGGACGACACGGCCTCGCCAAGTGCGCTCCAGGGGGATGCCAAGCGTGTCAGAACCCAGGCCGCTCAAGGGGAGCAGAGAACCTACGCGCGGGCCACAAAGGATATCCCTGCGCGACTCGCCGTAGCGATCTGCCTCTCGCCTCCATCCCGAGACCTGACAACCGACGAAGGTGAGCACATCAAGCTCAGCCTTGAAGACCACATCGTGGAAACGTGTCGAACCGACCCCTCCAAAGTCCCGGCCTTCCGTGGCTACCCAAGGGTAGCGGATGGCACGGTTCATATGTGGTGCGAGGACGACAACGCCCTGACTTGGCTGACCCAGAATGTGCCCAAGGTTAGACTGCCGAACACTGACGCGACACTGACAGTCATGAGACAGTCCGACGTACCGACACGGGCCCGAGCGGCGCTCTTCGTACCCCGGTACAATGGAGAGATAACGCTGCTCCAGACGGTCCCGACCTGCCAGAACCCCTGGTATGACATCGGTAGGTGGTCCCTGTACAGGGCGACATCGGTCGGTGGTGAGAACTACGGGACCTACCTAACCCTAGGTATCCCACCGGACGAGGTCGAAAAGGTCTTGGGGAGGGAGCGGCGGATATCGTACCTACTTGGGTCGATATACGTGCGTTTCTTCCCCAACACCCAACCCTCCGACACCTCCGATACCAACACCGACGCTGAACGGACGAAACCGGCTCCGATTGAACCTGACCTGACGATGACGCAACTGGAGGAGGAGATGGCCAGGACGGTGATGGCTGATGCCGACGCCGAAAAGGTGCCAACCTCGTCACCAGGGTGGACAGATGAGCTGCTGCTCTCGTCATCATCACCGGCACCCAGCGAAGACCAGCATGGGCTGGAAAAGGGGGGGGACTCATCCGATGGATCAATCTCCTCCTAATTCCACCCCACTGCCGCCCCCATCCCGTCCCTTAAACATCATCCAGACCAATCTCCAGCACAGCCAGACGGCTACCGCCTGCCTGCGCAGGGCACTGGAGACAGAACCCCGAAGCTTCGCACTCATCCAAGAGCCGTGGATCCGTAATAACAGAGTATGCGGCCTTGGTAACATCGGAGGTAAGCTGATCCTCGACACAAATGGTACAGATAAACCACGAACATGTGTCTACATACCTAGAGATGTACCCACCACCACACTCACGCAATTATGTTCCAGAGACCTAACAGCCGTCAGGCTCAAAACCGACGGCGACGCACCCGATATCGTCCTAGCCTCGGTATATATGCCTGGCGAGGATGAAGACTGCCCACCAAAAGGGATGGCCGACCTGGTAACGTATTGTGAGGACAACAACCTGGGCCTGGTCATCTGCACGGACTCAAACGCCCATCACCCGCTTTGGGGTTGCAACAAAGCCAACACTAGAGGTGAGGTACTATGCACATATTTGTTCACAACTAACCTTAGTATCGCAAACCGCGGCTCGGAACCCACTTGGGTCACATCGCGCGGACAAACGATCATTGACCTAACGCTGGCTTCGGAAAGCGCGGCAAAACTTATCTCTGACTGGCACGTATCCAACGAGCCTTCCTGCTCTGACCATAGAAGGATTCGCTTCTCACTAGTAGCCAACATAAAAAAACCCGAACCTAGACGCAACCCACGCCGTACCAATGTACCCGGCTACAAACGGCTGTTGGCCTGCCTACTAACGCAGCACCAAACACCCCAAATTCTAATAGACCCCAAACAACTTGAAGACACCGTAACAAAACTCTCGGGATTTATAATTGAAGCATATCACGCCTGCTGCAAACTAAAAGATCCAAACACCAAGAGCAAGGGTAACTCCTGGTGGAATGCGGAACTCAGTAAGCTCAGGCAAACCATGCGCAGACAATTCAACAGAGCCAAAAACTCCAGACTACCAGAAGACTGGGACTCATACAAAAAAACACAATACACCTTCAAAAAACAAGTCAGGAATGCCAGCAGGGCAGCCTGGCGGAAATTCTGTGAAGAAATTGAATCGAACAGCGAAGCCGCGCGTGTGAGAAAGATCCTATCTACCGACCAAGACCGCACCCTCGGGTCGCTGAAAACCCCAGACAACACATACACCAAGTCGGACCACGAAACAAGAAAAGTTCTTTTGGAAACCCACTTCCCAGATTGCCATCTCTCCGAGGACAGAACCTGGGCAGACGAGCCAACCCACACAGCAAGTGACCAAGACTGGGCCAGAGCCCGCACCATGGTTACCGCAGAGAGAATAAAATGGGCAATAAATACGTTTAAACCATACAAATCCGCAGGCTTAGACAAGATCCTCCCTGCCCTGCTACAATGGGGAGTAGACGCTCTAACGCCATGGCTGACCGTCATCTACCAAGCCTGCATAGCACAGAAATATATACCACTTGCATGGCGAGAGGTGAAAGTCATTTTCATCCCTAAACCAGGCAAACCAGACTACACACAACCCAAGGCGTACAGACCAATAAGCCTAACATCCTTCCTACTGAAAACCCTCGAGAGACTCTGTGACCGACACATTCGGGACGGACCTCTTCGGGAGCAACCACTTCACAAACAACAACACGCGTACTCCACAGGAAAATCAACAGAAACTGCGCTGCATAGTGTGATCTCCAAGATCGAATGTGCAGTGGACCACAAATGCTCTTCACTAGCAGTCTTCATTGACATAGAAGGCGCTTTTGACAAAACCATCTTCCATAGCATCAACGCAGCCCTCGAGGAATACGGTGTGGACCCGACCCTGCGAGGATGGATCACAAACATGCTCAGACTGAGAGCCGTACAAGTTACGATAAACGACACCACTAGAGCCATAGTGGCGAAGGGCTGCCCCCAGGGTGGTGTCCTCTCGCCACTTCTATGGAACCTAGTAGTAGACAGCCTCATCAAACGTCTCAATAGCAGAGGCTACTACACGGTGGGTTACGCTGATGATCTGACCATAATAATAAACGGCACACACGAAAACACACTATGCAACCTTATGCGCCAAGCTCTAAGAATAGTAGAAGACTGGTGCAAAGAATACAAACTAGCAGTGAACCCTACCAAAACCGAACTCGTCCTCTTCACAAAGAAAAGGAAGCTGGCAACGTTACAATTGCCAAGCTTCTTTGGGACAACCCTAAGCCTATCAACTGAAACCAAGTACCTGGGCATCTATTTGGACAAACAGCTGAACTGGGCAAAACACACTGATTACATCATCACAAAAGCCAGTATAGCCCTATGGCAATGTAAGAGACTCCTCGGGAGAAATTGGGGCATAAGCCCCAAAATCACCTACTGGCTATACACCACAGTTATTAGACCAGTCGTTACATACGGCTCTTTAGTCTGGTGGCCCAGGACCAACTTAAGTACAACCCAAAAGGATCTCGAGAAACTACAAAGATTTGCCTGCGTAGCAATCACCGGCAGCATGAGAACTTCCCCCACTGCTGCCTTACAGGTGATGCTGGGGCTACCTCCCCTACACCTCGTCGTAAGAGAGGAGGCGGCCATAGCAACTTTCAGACTCGAAGTATCCGGCACCCTAAGAAATGATTCCAGAATCAAACACACACGCATCAAAGAAGATGCAATCAAAGAACAGCCGATGATGACATCACCCATCGACAGAATCCTGAAGACCCACTGCTTCCAAAAACACTACAACGTAGAGCTCATTGAAGAGTGGTGTGACTACTCAGGTACAAGAGAGCTAAGGATTTACACTGATGGATCAAAAACCAACGATGGGACAGGCGTCGGGGTGTTCTCCGACGACCTAAACATTAAGATATCCAAACCACTTGGAATGCTCAACTCTGTTTACCAAGCAGAATGTGTAGGTATTATCCAAGCGGCACACGCTATAGAGGCCAGGGAGGTTACGGATACTAACATTCGAATACTCTCCGACAGTGCCTCAGTTCTTCAATCCCTAAAAAATAATCAGATCACGTCGAGACTAATACTAGAATGCCACAAGGCCTTAGAACGAATCACGGTACTGAATCACAACACGGTGACACTACAATGGATTAGAGGTCACAGCGGATCACTCGGAAACGATGCGGCTGACGAACTTGCCAGAAGAGGATCCAGCACAAAACCCTACGGACCCGAACCCATTGTGCCCATTCCTTTCAAGCAGCTAAGAAGCTGGCTAAAAGACCACACTCTAATACAAGCGGAGAGGTGGTGGACCTCGACACCAGGATGTAGGCAATCCAAGGAAGCTATGCCATCCCTGGATATAAAGCTGACCAGGCGCCTTCTGCGCCTGGACAGGGATAGCCTGCGTCTGGTGGCGGGGACCATCACTGGACACTGTTCACTGAATAAGCACCTCCACACCCTAGGAATCACAGACAGTCCCCTGTGCAGAGCATGCATGGAGGCGGAGGAGACGGTGGCGCATGTGCTCCTTGAGTGCACAGGCGTTACCAAGATTCGTGAGGAAACCCTAGGAACACCAAGATCCCTTGTGGATGCCCTGAGGAGACCGGGAAGTCTGATCTGCTTCTGGAGGGAAGTAGGCTGGTTAGAGTGATCGGCCAACATGGCTCACGCACAATGGTCCACTTTAAGGACCAAGTGCGGAAACCCAAACCCCCAATAATAGAATAGAATAGAATCACATTTTACGGTAAACTCAATGTAGCACTGTTAAAACATTGTGCTCGTGGATGCTTTGAATAGTAAACGGGTCATGGAGGTAATTTAAGTAAAGTTATAACCTGAAAAACTAGTACATATTTACAAAAACAGCTGTAAAAAATTTGAAACTTTGGCCCCCAATATCTCCGTAACTAGGAGGTTCCTAGGTATGGCCAAGAACAAAAAAATGATCGCAGTGGTTGGGAGAACAAGTGCCCTTCGTTTGCGTTAAGGGTAGGTACCCTTAACGCAAACGGCCGCGGTATCCCTTGCTGTTCGCAAGGGATACCGCAGCTTCGACAGGCGTCGGCCCTTGCGGGCCCCTTCCATGTTGCTGACATCTCTTTGAGGCGCGCGTGGAACACGAACGCGCCGTCGACACGGCCTGTCATCGTCATAAGACGGACGGACGGCGAGCTTACCCATCACTCACCGTCCACAGGCCCGCATCTACGGTGGCCGGAAGCCATCACGTGGCCCCCGACGCCCGGATCGCCTCCCGCGGCGGCTGGGACGAGAGGTTCTCTCCCTCTCACGTTCCGCCACCTCCTTCGCTAGCATCACTGCTTCGCAGAAGGAGGCGACGGCGTCCCATTCCTCCTCGCCCCGGACCATGGCTTGCACCAGGGCCGGACGCGAGGGGTCGCCGCCGCCGATCGCCGCTACGAGAACACGGCGGGGCTCCGCCCAAGCGGGACACACCTCCACGGTGTGCTCCACCGTGTCCTCCGGCCGATCCTCACAGTGGTGTCAACCGGGCGTTTCCTCCCGCCTGATTCGGTGCAGGTACCTCCCGAAACAACCGTGTCCGGTGAGTACCTGCGTCAGGCGGAAGGTGAGGGCGCCGTGGCGCCTCTCCAGCCACTCCTCAAAGAGGGGACTTACCACCACTGTCGTGGCGTGCCCTGCACGGGGTTGCGACAGTCGCTCTCTCCAGTGCAGCACCTCTGCGCGCCATTCATGCAGGCGCGCAAGGACTATCGCCTCCAGATCCCATGGCGGACTATCCTTACGGCCATCACCTTTTGGGGCGCGTTCAGGTAGTGGGCGGCCCGCTTTCTCAAAGCACTCGCCCACACCGGGGCCCCGTAAAGGGCCATGCAGGCTCCGGGGAGGCGTTTGGCCCCCCCAGATTGGGCAAGAGCCACCTGAAGGCAGCCCCGGCCCGCTCCAGTCTGGGAGCCAAACGTCG
The DNA here is from genome assembly GCA_949774965.1 of Diarsia brunnea. NCBI lineage: Eukaryota > Metazoa > Arthropoda > Insecta > Lepidoptera > Noctuidae > Diarsia > Diarsia brunnea. Next base: position 18,009,011 of record OX459002.1, on the reverse strand, counting down.
GAAATGCTCCACGAAGTTCCACCGGCTGTCGAGGATGAGACCTAGGTACTTCAGAGTACACTCGACGCCGATGGGAACCCCTCCCACCGTTAGCTGGGATCCCGACGCGAGCACATTCCCACGTCCATGAAAGCCCATGGCCTCCGACATTTACCTGGCCCTGAGCTGCGCTTCCAAAAGGTCCCGCCACTTTTATATCAAAGTGGCGGGTCCAGGTAAGTCTTAACATAACTCCTTTACCTTTAGAGGTACAAATGTCTTGTTCAGGGTACAAAATGGTACGTTAGTACAATCACTGTAGGTAATGTGAAAGATTTGAGATTGGGGACTTGATCCCGCGATCTTGACGGTCACGAATAAGGGCAGGAAGATGATGGTAGCGTTGTACCACAAGCACCACCATTATTAAAAAAAACACTGTTGTTGGAAATAAATAAAGTTTTTAGCATAGGTATATTTTTATATTGCATAATTATTATAGTATTTTAGTATTGTATTTTGTAGTTGTATTTTTCGTAATTTATTCAATTATTTCTTATTTTTCTGCCAAGCCGCGTGTGCGATATCTCCGAGAATTTTAGAACCGGTCACCAGGTATTTGTTGAAAAGTGGGTGTTCTTCTAATCTAGCCTTATACGCAGCAGCGCGGGGGAATCTGAAAGCAAGGGAAAACGTTAGTTTTTTTTAGCCTACTTTCCCACTCCTGGGCAAAGGCCTTCCCCGTTCCTTCCACTTTTCTCGGTGTTGTGCTTCTTCTCGCCAATAGGGATGTTTACTGACTAAAAAAAAATATGATTCTAATTAGTCCGTCTGTTAGATTATTGAAAAATATTGGATACGTACCTATTTTTTGTTTTATCAAATCAATAAAAATTGACGAAGAGTGAACGAAAACACCGTGAGAAAACCGGCTTTACCAGTCATAAAACCAAAAATGAGGAGATGGTGGAACGAACTGGATTTTTTTTGCAGGGATTTGCAAACCGGAACACTGGATAGGGATAAGTGGAAAGAGAGAAGGGAGGCCTTTGCGCTGCAGTGGGACACAAATAGCTGGTAATAATAATAAGACGTACACCAACATTCTGACTTTCAAAAGTGCATGTATAATAGTCTAATTGAAATAAATGCTTTGAGTTTTTCATTGAGCCCGCGTGGCAAATAACAGCCCACTTCCTGTCACAGAGAGGTCTGTCTCCCAGCAGTGGGACGTGTTTGATACTTACTTGGCGGCATCCAGCGCATACAAGTAATGCATAGCAATGGTTGTGGCTCCGACGCTCAGGTCAGCAATGGTCAGATTATCATTGATGATGTACTTCTTGCCGTGAGACAGGTACGCCTCGACGATGCCGTATGCCTCGTCGATGTCTTCCTTGTGCTTCTCTGTGGGGCCGTCGAGGTCGCCGAAGAGCGCTGGTAACTGTAAGTTGAAAGAGGGATGAGGGTTGAACTATGTGACTTGGCGATTTGACCCGTTGGATCTACCTCCGATATATATTATAATAGATAGTATCTTGGTTGTCGTCCCATCTGACTATGAGAGAGGGCAGAGAGAGTGCACGAGCTACTTCTGTCTGCACACACGTGGCACACACCCTGTGCACTATATTATTCCTGCGTTGATGGCTAGATTGGTCGTCATGGCTTAAATTTAGTTAGAATTACTACATAGTTTGAATATACTACATCGATTAATCGTTCGCGTTCGCCCTTCATGTATGTATACTCACAACAATAACTTTGAGCCTGATGAAGAATATGCCAACGTTGAAGAACATGACTTGGTCGACGAGTGCGCGCGTGCGCACATCACTCGGGTACAACTGCTCCGCCTTGTTGCCGCCGTACACCGACAGCAGGTACTTCATCGTAGCGTGACTGAAAAACCAAGGAATTAACTAAAGATTGGCACCTTCTTCTAGAGTTTTTTTTCTGCATGGTATCTCGCATGCCATGTGTTTATTATGAGGCTGGCTTTTGCGGTCAAACCTGTGGATGCCTTGAATGTAAGGCCTCCAGCCAGGACGTAAAACTTGGTAAGATATATTTTTTTGTATGGTTCAAAGAAAAGAGGTTCAAGGAAAGAACATGAATTGTTGTTACCTTTCTGAGATGATGAAGTCACCATCTACCAACGTTGGAATGGTGCCCATAGGATTCAGCTGTTGGTAAAATGGATAAAGTCATTTTAAATTTTTATTAAAATATTTTTGATCATCTTTCGTGCTTCTACACCAATTTTATCGTTATAACAATAAGGATTATAAGACAGATTAAATTGTAACTTTGTAGCCGTCAGCAAAAAGAGGGTTTTCCTCAAATGCACCCTTGATTTACAGCGGCATGAATATTAATTATTATAATCAAAATCAAGTCATTTATTCAAATTAGTCTGTCAATCAGCCCTTTTTGAACGTCAAAGTTTACAAGAGACGGTCGACCAAAAGGCCCACCCTTCGACTCTTGCTAGAGTTTTAGCAGGAAAGACGAAAGCGGAACAAACTCCCGAGTAACACAGCTGTATGTTAGGTTAGATTCTAACCGTTAGAAGAACCGGATTATATTCAATTCTATATTCTATGACATACCTTAATGTGTTCAGCAGACTTGTGTTCCAGAGTGCCGAAATCGCGGTCTCGAACCTCAAGTTCCAACCCTATTAGTTCAGCGAGAATCCTCACCGCATTCGCTGGCGGGCTAGCGTCCATCTTGTACAGAATAGGTTTCGGTGCCATTTTGTTTTCTAAAACAGTAAAAAAAAAATAAGACGAGCAGCTCGTGAAGAATAGGTATTTTTTAAAGAAGACAAATTTTCTGCCGACCACAACGACCACAAATAAATTTGAATAAGAGCATGAGAGATGATGTTTTGGACCACCCTTTCTTACTCAACTGTGGAGGGTAATGTCTTTATTTAAACATATACCTATCATACAGGTACTCGTTATATAGGAAACAAAATACTAATTCGCGAATTAAATTAAAAAGTACCTTATAATTTAGCCTAAAAGTGTTAAGACCCGTACTTTTCCTATAGCGAGGGAAATGGGTTATACCCACAGAACAGATAAAAGAGGTTAGAAGGGCCTTGTGGGCGGGGCAGGCGCGCCGCTCATATGTCGCAAACGCTCAAATGTCGACAAAATTTGATTTACCGGCCAACAATCGCGCTCACACTGACAGCGTACGAAGCTCCGCGAAAAAAAAGAATTATGCCATCTTGCGCTATTATAATGTGTCGGAAAAGAAGCCAGGGTGTGTAGTGTGCCTCGAGAAGGGATTTCTTATCACCGGTAAGTCCAAATACCTTAAAATACAAGTAATATTTGTAATTATTACAATAGTATTATGTAGTTGGTAGAAAAAATGATACTGTCGCAAGTAGTTAAAAAATTACGTACATTGCTTGCAATACGTGGGTACCATCTTGTACTGCGTGGGCGATTGCGCGATGTATTTCGTTCACTGCGAACGTCGCGTACGACGAGCCAAAGCTTGAGTTCTGCAAAATCTATGCGTTTCGATTGTGTTGTACCAAGTTGTAAACAATGTCGATATTTAGTATGTGTGAATGTATTCAAATTATATTATTATGAATATGATTAAATAACTTCGTTTATTACTGTCAATTATTGTTTATTGTGGGTTATTAATTTTGGTTTTCGTCTAAAATTTGTTTTGAGGTTAGTCATTTATAATGGAAACATAACACAACAAAGTTTTGTTTTTAGGTTTCCAACAGATCCAAATGCAAGAACACTATGGCTAGACGCAGCCGGTAGAATTGAATAGATACCTACTAACTAAATGTAGTAATTAATTGAATGTATGTCTTATTTTTAAGTGCTTCTCGTATGTTTACTTTTGATTTTACTTTTTTAATCTTTAATTTTGTATCTGTGTGAGACAAATAAATACCTTTTCATTCTTTCTATCCCGTTCCGAAATTAAAGCAAAATATTGCAAAACTTAAAGTTACAAAACTAAAGTAATTTTATCGACATAAATTATCGACCTTTTGGTCGCCGTAACATGTATGAGAAATTAAAGCGTGTGTGAGTGTACGTCATACGCAGTGTTTGCGCTAGTGTGACAACCAGTAGCAAGCTCGCGATCTAAGTGAGTGCGGTTTATTTGTGTGCGTTATGCGCGTACGTATTAGCCTCTTGCTTGTAGTGGATATAGAGAGTGGGAGACAAGCGGCGACAGGCGTTCTAATACAAATCAGGAACTATTTCCTTTCTAATCTCTTTTATCTGTTCTGTGGTTATACCCACAGGCTTATAGGTACCTAATTCATATTACGCACAATCCACAAGTTCCATAAGGCATCACGCAGGTCCAGCTCTAGGACCGTGTGTCACATGCCTTCAAATGTAGGGCATGCCCTTTTCCTCCTCAAGATGTTTTCGTTGAATAGTTAGAGAGCAGTGTGCAGTGGGGTCGCGCTAAGAAGACAGATTGCTATGTTATCTTTAATACAAGTGCATACAAAGGCATGTATGCATAAATAAACACTCACGGCTTAAGGAGGAGCTCATGGCTTAACAAGAACTGCCACTCGGATCGATCTCTAGGTTAAGCTGCGCTTGCCTAGGTTGGTCTGTGGATGGGTGACCGCCCAGTATATACCGAGTTTCCTCCGTGCCTCGGAAAGCACGTTAAGCTGTTGGTCCCGGCTGTCATATGTAGATCTTTGACAGTCGTTACAGGTAGTCAGTAACCTGAAAGTCTGACATCCAGTCTTACTAAAGGGTATCGTATTACCTAGTGTTAACTGGGTTGTGGAGGTCAGATAGGCAGTCGCTCCATGTAAAATACTGGTATTCAGCTGAATCCGGTTAGACTGGAAGCCGACCCCAACATAGTTGGGAAAAGGCTAGGCAGATGATGATGGTGTATGCATAAATAAACACCTCTGCTATAAATGTAAACCAAACAACCTATGACATCATAATGTGAATAAGTACACAAATGTCCGGCGTTCTTGTATGTTTGTAGATATTCTGTATTATTTAACACTTGTTTTTTTTGGCACCGGTAATTTATCAGTAATCGTGACATTGATATACATGACGAAGACATAGATCTACCTAATAAATCGTAAAAGATTCTATTCGTATTTATTCTGTTTTAGTAAATACTAATAAAGAAGGCTCTTCAAGTCTTCAACTCTCGGCTTAGCGTCGTGAGACTCGTGAGTTAAATATTTTAAAGTGAAATAATAATTAGGCATCAATAAAGCTATTTCCTCGCGTTAGTGAAAACAGGTGGCCTACCAAAACGTCATGGTAACCCAACTAATTATTTATAGGGTCGCCCCCTATTTCACGAACCTAAACATAACTTGCGAAATGTGGGTGTACTATCAGGTACACGTCTGCTTACCCTAGTCTAGCGTGATGTTTTGTAATGTTAAATATTAAAATCAATACAACTTGGTTTATTTAAAACGTAACAAAAAATATTATATAATTGTTATATTTTTAAAGTTAAACTTACACTTACACCATAAACGACTGTGAATATTATAAAAACGAGAGAAACTAAAAAAAATACAAAATATTCACTACTTACATAAATATTCAACAAATAATAAATTCGTGCAAACAGCGTGTACTCTTACCGTCTGTTCTCAACGAGGTACGAGTAAACACTATTATATCCAGTTAGCCAAGCCCCACTTATATTATTATATGTAATAGTATATAGGTATCATCTCAAGTACATAACACCGGTCTTATATACGACGTGTGTATTTTTATACACTACGATGATTATGCAAAATCATTGATAGTTACTGTTACATTATGTTGTGACAATCGAAAATCGACCGTGTGCAGAGTAATTATTTAGTGTAGTAAGTTGCTAAGTGGTATTATTTAATCGGATATGGTACGTTAGGTTAGGTATTACTATTATTCATGTCGCAGAAGGAAGCTGCGGAATGGGAAGGAGAGATGACGAATTGACGAACTCCCGCACATCCCGCAGCACATCCAGTAGTTGTAGTACAAGTTACAGTACTTGTACAGGAGCTCTACTCGTGGCTTAATAAGAAAGAACTGCCAGTTTAGTAAGAACTGCCGGTCGATCTTATAGGTAAAGCTGTGCTTACCTAGGTCGGTCTGTTGATGGCTGACCGCCCGACATACCGAGTTTCCTCCGTGCCTCGGAAAGCATGTTAAGGAACTGGAAGCTGACCCTAGCATAGTTGGGAAAAGGCTAGGCAAATGAGTACTCACTACTTGTAGTAGACACAAGATGTAAAGTAAGATTGGATTGATGAAAAGGTACCTTTTCTTACGAAATAAGCCGATCAACACAAAGAAAATGACTCATCATCATCTGCCAAGCCTTTTACAAAGAAAATGACTATTAACTATTAATTTACCTTATTTGCTCAAGATCTTCTGTTTTGTCAAATTCACGCTCAACAATGACGATGAACTCGCTACGAAATAACAGATGGACGACTGATCTTAATGCACTATTGTAGGATTTTTGATATAATCTAGGTACAAGATTAGATTACAAAAGCAAAACGAGTTGTCCAAGGCCAGATCACTCGAGACTGCTAATAGACGTGCCGAATAGAGCACTGCGCCATATTGCAGGATATCGCCGCTAACATGCTAAGATTATTTGAGTCTACCCAAATTTTATTTGCCTAGCTGTTGTCCGCGACTGACCGCGATTTTCATCGGCGTAAAATTAATGAAAAAAAATTACTTCCCTATTTCAATCGGGAATTTTTTTGCACGGAAATCCAATCTTTTTCTAAAATAAAAGTAGCTCTACCTTTTAAGTTTAAAGCCGTTCCGGAGATTAACTGAAACAAACAGACAGACAGCTAAAAAATTAGATTTTTGTAATAAGTATCTACGGATTACTTTAATAATAATTCGTATTCAAATTACCCAGTCCTGCAGACTACGGTTTGACCGAAAGCCGACCCCAACATAGTTGGGAAAAGGCAAGGTATGAAGGTATCACCCAGTAAAAAAAAAGGACAAGTTTTTTTATTTATAGGTAGTAAGTATTGCATAGGATAATGAGGTTTTGAAGGAGAGAGGACACAAACAGGCTAACAAAAATAAAAATAGTAGAGGTAAACGCAGCCTAGCCCTTCGGATGACGTGGGCACAGTCGTAACTAGGTTATCAAGGCCCTACTGTGACTATTTGCGTGTCGTTTTTCCCGCGTGTAAATCCCAGCTTTGAGGAAACGACCCAATGAGGAGGATATCCTTAAAGCTTCTAGTTGTTATGGAGATGTTCTAACTTTCTTTGAAAGGGTTTTATGATTTAGATTTGTTTCGCAAAAATCGCCTAGTAAAGTCCATTCTTCTAGTGTGTCGATGGCAAATTTCTATTAAATCGTTTTGGCCCAAATTCAGCTGGAGTGGAGTTTGCATAGCTGAATGCAGTCATAAGGTGGGACGGTAAGGAAGGTGGGAAGTCCATTACAGGATGCCTACTGCCTAGCTCGCCGTCCGTCCGTCTTATGACGACGACAGGCCGTGTCGACGGCGCGTTCGTGTTCCACGCGCGTCACATAGAGATGTCAGCAACATGGAAGGGGCCCGCAAGGGCCGACGCCCGTCGGGGCTGCGGGTTGGTGCCTACTGCCTGGTCATCGTGAGCATTCTTAAGGTGGTGAATGTGCTCTTCTTCTCTAACTTGTGGTTATTATAGTGCTTAATCTGGTGACAGAGCTTTTGTACCGCCCCATGGGCTTCTGACCTGGTTTACAAAGGACAGTGACATTGACCTTATCAACGACAACAACAATCCATTTTAAGGTCAATGACTTTGTTTTGGAAACCGCGTATAGAGATTCGAAGCTGGGAACGCCCCTCACCAGCCCGAGGACCATAAAGGTGGTTGGGACTGACTGCATGCGGCAGGCGGATTTCGTGGCGCTAGGGAGAGGTGTACGTCCAGCGGTGGACTCTGACATGTTGACCTGAAGTAGCTAACATAACATAACATCACGCCTATAATCCCCATAGGCAAAGGCAGAGGTATACCTAATAGTACCCCCACATTTAGCCAGTTATGTTTATGTACCATGTAATAGGACACAGAACAGATAAAAGAGATTAGAAAGGAAATAGTTCCTGATTTGTATTAGAACGCCTGTCGCCGCTTGTCTCCCACTCTCTATATCCACTACAAGCAAGAGGCTAATACGTACGCGCATAACGCACACAAATAAACCGCACTCACTTAGATCGCGAGCTTGCTACTGGTTGTCACACTAGCGCAAACACTGCGTATGACGTACACTCACACACGCTTTAATTTCTCATACATGTTACGGCGACCAAAAGGTCGATAATTTATGTCGATAAAATTACTTTAGTTTTGTAACTTTAAGTTTTGCAATATTTTGCTTTAATTTCGGAACGGGATAGAAAGAATGAAAAGGTATTTATTTGTCTCACACAGATACAAAATTAAAGATTAAAAAAGTAAAATCAAAAGTAAACATACGAGAAACACTTAAAAATAAGACATACATTCAATTAATTACTACATTTAGTTAGTAGGTATCTATTCAATTCTACCGGTTGCCTCTAGCCATAGTGTTCTTGTATCTGGAACTGTTGGAAACCTAAAAACAAAACTTTGTTGTGTTATGTTTCCATTATAAATGACTAACCTCAAAACAAATTTTAGACGAAAACCAAAATTAATAACCACAATAAACAATAATTGACAGTAATAAACGAAGTTATTTAATCATATTCATAATAATATCATTTGAATACATTCACACATACTAAATATCGACATTGTTTACAACTTGGTAGGTACAACACAATCGAAATTCATACATTTTGCAGAACTCAAGCTTTGGCTCGTCGTACGCGACGTTCGCAGTGAACGAAATACATCGCGCAATCGCCCACACAGTACAAGATGGTACCCACGTATTGCAAGCAATGTACGTAATTTTTTAACTGCTTGCGACAGTATCATTTTTTCTACCATCTACATAATACTATTGTAATAATTACAAATATTACTTGTATTTTAAGGTATTTGGACTTACCGGTGATAAGAAATCCCTTCTCGAGGCACACTACACACCCTGGCTTCTTTTCCGACACATTATAATAGCGCAAGATGGCATAATTCTTTTTTTTCGCGGAGCTTCGTACGCTGTCACAATACGAGCGCGATTGCGCCGGTAAATTAAATTTTGTCGACATTAGAGCGTTTGCGACATATGAGCGGCGCGCCTGCCCCGCCCACAAGGCCCTTCTAACCTCTTTTATCTACCTCTTTTATCTGTTCTGTGTAATAGGAGGCGAGCCTACTGCCATCACCTGGGCGCGAATCCAGGCTTTTACTCTTTTCTTTGGCCCGATCCGGGAATCGAACCCAAGCCCTGAAACTTAGCAGTAAAGTAGTAAAGTAGGTACTCCAAGGAAAATAAAAAAAAAACATAATTATGACTATATTTATTGAGTTATTTCTTATTCTTCTGATAGGCCGCGTGTACAATTTCTCCGAGGATCTTGGAGCCGTGCACCAGGTACTTCTTGAACAAGGGCTGTTCTTCTAATCTAGCTTTATACGCAGCGGTGAGGGGGAATCTGAAAGTAAATGGACAACTTTAGAGTTTTTCAATGTTCATAGGAAATAATGTTTGTTTTTAGCCAGTGTACAAAACTTGGTACAGGTAATAATCACAGGGGGAATTACCGTATTTTTGAGAACGGTCGTTTTCTACAACCCGCTCTGCCCACTTTATAAAACTTTGCAAAATAATTTTTTTTTTTGGGGGGTGGGAAATCATCAAATAACTCCCGCTCTTGGGCAGAGCGAAAGGGAGTGTCAGACTTCTACTGACTAAAAACCACGCATGTTCCTTCTTCGCCCTACATGTCGACGCCGCGGTATCTGCGAACAACCCGCAGCCCCGACGGGACCCGCAGCCCCGACGGGAACTTTTCAAACCTTAAACTTTTGTCAAGTTTTTGAGATGAGATGTGAAAGTTTTAATCACAGGCCAGGCCTTCTGGTGAGCCTTTGGCCTTGAGCCATTGACTAGTTTTGACCATAGCCAATATTTTAACGTTGCCCCATATTTGGAATTACTCCTGTATTATGGGTGCATTTGCAAACATTATAAACAGCAAGACTCGGAACAAGTTCCAACAGGCCATACACATTTTAGTTCCGTACTAGAATCACATCTGTTCGCAACCCAGCAGTCAATGTTGCTGACATCTCTTTGAGGGGCGCGTGGAACACGGACGCGCCGTCGACACGGACATCATCATAAGACGAACGGACGGTGAGCTAGCGTAAGTAAGGGGTATAAATACTTACTTGGCAGCATCCGGTGCATACACTGAACTCATAGCAATGGTAGTGGCTCCGACGCTCAGATCAGCAATGGTCAGATTGTCTGTGCCGGCGATGTACTTCTTGCCGTGAGACAGGTACGCCTCGACGATGCCGTATGCCTCGTCAATGTCAGCCTTGTGCTTTTCCGTGGGGCCATCTAGGTCGCCGAATATAGCTGGCAGCTGAAAAAAGAATCTGTGTTATTCCCGAGTCGATGCCATCATAGCCTCAAATATAGTTCAATGATAATAATACTATTACGGGCAGGGCAGACGCTATTTTACAAAAACAAAAGTTAAGTGGATTTCTTTCTGAAATCGATATTAATAGAATATTAATTATGAGACCGACTATCCCTTCATATGTGTGTAATACTTACAACAATAACTTTGAGTCTAATGAAGAACACGCCAACGTTGAAGAATATCGCCTGATCGACGAGAGCGCGCGTGCGCACATCACTCGGGTACAACTGCTCCGCCTTGTCGCCGCCGTACACCGACAGCAGGTACTTCATCGTAGCGTGACTGGGAAAATAAGGAAATGTCTCTAGAGTACCTACATAACATCACGCTTGAAACCTCGAAGTGTTAGGTAGAGCTTGTACCTAATAGTCATCCACTTTTCGCCAGTTATGTTAAGTCCCACGTTTTTTGCCATCAAACGGGCACACATCCAGACTCCGTGGCTGCTACTGAGAAATTCCTGATGGAAAACCGAAATAGCTCTTCGCCCGACCGGGAATCGAACCTAGGACCTCATGCTCAGCAGTGGCGCTTGTGACCACTAGCCCAACAAAGAAGTCGACAGTCACCACAACAAAAGTCTCTACAGTACATTTTAGTATTTTTGTACAGTGATGCCAAAGTCAAGATGATTGTGGCAGAACCACTGTTACGTAGTTAGCGTTTGACACGATATTTTAAGTAGGTAATTTTGCAGATATGAGCAAGCGTTACATAGAAAAAATAAATATACTATTGGACATGCGAAATTTTTAATTAATATCTTACTAACGACTTGTAGAAGACTGAACGGGTTCAAATGGTCATGTTTTAGCAAGAAATCCGGTGAAAAATAACTAGAATAATTACCTTTCTGAGATGACGAAGTCTCCATCTACCAACGTCGGTACTGTGCCCATAGGATTTAGCTGTTGAGTTAAATAAATACATTAAAATATATTATTTTATAATTTTTATGAAATCATCTGTGCTTGACGTGGAAAAAAGACGTGAGTGTAGAAAAAAACTAAACCCCATGAAAATGTTATAACAAAATCCGAGGTAGGTTATTTTTTCAACAGAATCCGATTCAAATACTTTATTATATTATTTTCAAGCAAACGAATAAAAAAAAATAAAAAATTGAAACAAAAACCAAAATAAGTACATGAACAAGTTAAAAAAATCTAGTTTTAATTTCCAGGGAGAAAGGAGGGGTAGTACGTTTGTGCGGCTGCTATATGAGCCTTAATTTCCTCTCAAGTTTCAGTTTTGCAGATGCAAGGGTCATTAACAACATACATGACCGATGTTACCTTTATGTGTTCTGGAGACTTGTGCTCCAAAGCGCCGAAATCTCGGTCTCGGAGCTCAAACTCCACACCGATCAGTTCTCCAAGTATCCTCAACGCATTCGCTGGCGGGCTGGCCTCAATCTTGTACAGAATCGGTTTCGGTGCCATTTTGTTTTCTGGAGAGAGAGCCAAAATAATAAAAAGGTTTATTAATATTTAGTTATTAATTTATGAGAGTGAATGGGATTAAAAACACCACCCTGTTCTAATAAAGAACAGGGTGGTGTGTTATTAATTATTATTATTTGTTTAATTTTTTTTATAATATTTCTTACAAAAAATAAACATTTAAAAATATACAAAAATTGTAGCCCACCGGTGTCGAGAACAGGGTAATTATTAATAATAATGATACAATTAATATTTTACTCCAGTTGAACATATTGGAAAAATAACCAAGCTGAAGTCGAAGCAGGCTGGCCACGTAGCACGAATGTTCCCGGAGAGGTGAGCAAGGATCGATACAAACAGGACGCTCTAATAAAGAAAATCGACACCCCGGAGAAGATGGGGCGACGCTGATCTTGTTTCCGGGACAAACATGGCCAAAGATGACAGTACATATGGAGAGGTTTTGAAGAAGATAGGGAAGGCCTCTCTCAGCAGAGCATACTTCGTGATAAGTTTACAAAAAAAAGTGAAAACAGCAAACTTACCTTCTGTTTTCAACGACGTACAGAGTAACACTGATCAGTTAGTAAAGTTACCAGTGCGTATATCTATAAATACATAACTTTAATCTCACGTACATTTGTCATGATAACGCAAAAACAAATGATAACAATAAAAAATGATGCCAAAAAGTTTTATCATTAATGATGATAACAATTTTTAATCAAAAATCGATAGAGGAATTATATAATCCGCGACTTTACCTACATTAGAATGACTAACAATCATTTATTTATTTTTGTCATTGTTTTATATATATATATTTATTCAGGTTAGTAATAAAGGTACCTAGGTAGATAGTGTATTTTACGTCTGCGACCCTTTCATAGAATACATTTAATTTTATTGTTTTATTTTGTAATTTTTCTATTAATTTGTTAGCCTGATCTTGTTTGTTTGGTACCACTTTTGGGAAAATGCCTCCCCCATTCCTTCTTTGTAAACTTAACTAATTAAATAAGGCCCGGTATCCACCAAAGCGGAGACGAGCAGAGCGAAGAGGAGATGTGTCAAATTCGACCAATCAAGGGCGAAATACCAGATGTACATTTTAAATACATAATGTGATTGACCGATTTCCACACATCGCGTCTCGTCACCGCTCCTCTCCGCTTTGGTGGGTACCGGGCGAAATGCTCAATTCTAACATTTGTGGACCAGATTCATGTCTTCTTTGTCACAAGCGCGACTGCTGAGCATGAGGCCCTGGGTTCGATTCCCGGGTCTGGCAGTAGGCTTGCCCCCTATTCCATGGGACTTAAACATGACTGGCGAAATGTGGGTGTACTCTACACCCAGTCACCCAGGTACACCACTGCTTACCTCTTCGGAGATTACAGGCGTGCTGTTATGTTATTTCTGAATCATAATCGCGTCTAGTGGAAATTACGTTTTTCCTACTCCTCCGCTATTCTTTTCTGATTAATTTCGTTGCGGGATCCAAGACAGTTAAATCGTTTCCCTGGGACTTCGTCGAGCTTCATTGTCTTGGCGCTTTTCTTGTGGTCGCCACTGTTGAATCTGGCTAACAGGAGTTACAGTGGTTTGGGAATAGTGTGGCGGGCTTGTCCAATTTAAAAAAAAAAATTAAAAAAAAAATCGCGTCTAGATGGTAGAAAAGATAAACGTGCACTATGTGCAGTGTGCAAAATTTTAATTTTCACTAAGACTACGCGAGATCTAAATGTAGGTAATGCCTAAAAAAGTGTACGTGCCATTTCCAACGCTCGGTTCAGTGTTGAAAGCTGAAAATCCAACATCCTTATCGTAGCAGCATGTTTATCATGACATGTGATAAAAAGGCAGACGAGGAAATTGCCAGTCATTTTTGTCACAAACAATACTACCTATACTGTTTGTTTGTAATGTAATGATGGACGATGCAATGTAATGATTGATAACGGATGATAATATTATCATGCGATGATGCGACTGTTCCGAGCGAAACTTTCGTGATATTTATAGATTTCGTTTTCATGATTCCGTAACTAAGTTTTGTTGTTCGTCTGTCGATGCTATTTTTTTTCGAGAACGAGTAAACAAGATGAGTTGAAATAAAATATCCGGAAGGGTCAAAAGATCAAGCTTGTAAGTGAATGCAATCAAGAGATAATGCATTTTGATGATAATCCCACAAAAAAATCTCTTTAACTGCGGTACTCACAGATATTTAATGATTACTTAAGCCGTCCCTTAGTAAAGATTTGACATACTTTTGTATGACAAGACTGTCAAAACCTTTACTAAGTAATGGCCTAAGTAATCATTAAAGCTCTCTGAGTGCGGCAGTAAGAGTACAAGACTTAACGTTGACTTAGCAGCATGGTTTTTCGTAATAGTAAGGAAAAAAAACGGAATATATTATCTATTTCCCTGCACAGGTATTTAAGTAAGACCTACATTATTAATTTATGATTCATATTGTATTTTATCCAATATGATTTTAAAAGAAATAAAATCAGGCAGATGTTTTATTTTGGATAATTTATTTCGTCGATTCTGCTCTCAAGGCGGCCAAAAACTCAAAGATATGTGATGTGGCAAACTTCAACTTTAAAGAAATATTTGTATGGCCTACAGAAAGTTGTTTCGGGTCTGGATGTTCTGTGTATGTGGGTTTAAATGTTGGTAAACGCACCCACGATACAGGAGAAATTCCTAGTGTGGGCCAACGTTTTAAAAAAAAATAAAAAAAGACGTGTGGCACTGAGACTGAGACTGCCGCGGTAAAGCTATTGCATAGCATTTTTTATCAACTTATGCAATTATAATTATTTATTTATTTTATTAATGCAGTATTTTTTTTCCTTTGTTTTTTTTTCTTTGATATTAATTCAAGTTACACTTTGAGCGTGGTGACCGATAAAAAAACATTTTTTTTTCTTTTATTAAATAAATGAGTGTTAGGTTTTTTTCGTTACGGAATTTCTGGATTCGGTCCCCACGCTCAAGCCCCGCGATAGAAGCTATGCAATAGCTTAAAAAGGAAAAAAAACTTCGGTTTAACAAAAATAACTGTATTCAATTCAAATACATTTTGACCATGCAGGTATTGCGTTTTTGTATGAACAGCTGTTATTTTTACGAATAGCTTAGACGGAAGTGGTAAACACACTTATCAGTACCAAACAAAGAGAATTAAACCACGTACCAAAGGAGGCGAAGGAGCCGAAAAAATCGAAGTTTAGAATTACATGTATATGTCACAGTCAAAACTACTTTTGACCTGTTAAAACTGTTAAAATGAAAACTCACAATTATTAATTAGAACTTTATTAGGTGGTGTCTATTTTATTTTTCTACTCATTTCGTACATCGTAAAGGTCATACGAAAACTTATTAGGTTGTTTTAACATATTTACTGACACCAGTCAAAAGAAGTAATTTTTACCGATTCACAGTTGACTGTAATATATTATTATACAGGATGTAAATGAACCCTAAGTACTCCTATGCAAAAATTATTGCTGGGAAACGACTTTTTTTTGGGTTAAAAATCACATTTTACGGTAAAACTCAATGTAGAACTCTTAAGACATAGTGCTAGTGGATGCTTTGAATAGTAAACGACCGGGTCATGGAGGTAGGTAATTCTAGTTAACCTGAAAAACTAGTATAAAAAAAACTGTGAAAAATTTGGAACTTTGACCCCCAATACCTCCGTAACTAGGAGGTTCCCAGTATGGTTTAAAACAAAAATAATATCGCAGTGGTGGGGAGAACAAGTGCCTTTTACATCTATATATATAAAACAAAGACGGGTTTGATCTGCTGAACCAATTTTCATGGTTATTGATTCGTTGGATTTGTCTCCGCCCCGAATAGCATAATACATATTATTATGAAAAACAATGAAAACTCGATATGTGTAATGAATACTTAATCATTTCACTAAAAGCTGATTTGTTTATTACATGTCAAACATTTGTTGTCCAATCCTGTCAAATACTGTAACAACTATTCATGTGTGCGTTCAGAATTTTTTTTTTTGTAAAATGTCTCGAAAGTTCAGGTACTGTTATATTTGTTTGTTTTAGACATTAATTTGTGTAAATTATTTATTAATTATTTAATTTTTAATTTCAGAAAATAATACCTAAGATTTATTCTACAGGTTAACAAAAGTATAAATGTCTTTTTATAGTTTATCTATGATTTTTCTTGATAAGCTTTTCATACGTATTGGTTATATACTCTTTGAGCTATTAATTTTAAAGTTGAAATATTAGTGGAAGTCTAGGGAAGGTTTAAAAGGTAAGAAAGTGGTAGATAGGTAGGCAGGGTAGTAGGTAGAGTAGTAGGTAGGGTAGTAGGTAAGTAGGATAGTAGAGTAGGTGTGATTGGTAGGTAGGGTAGTCGGTAGAGTAGTAGATAGGGTGGTAGGTAGGTAGGGTAGTAGGTAGGTAGGGTAGTAGGTAGGTAGGGTAGTAGGTAGGTAAGGTAGTAGGTAGGTAGGGTAGTAGGTAGGTAGGGTAGGACGTAGGGTAGTAGGTAGATAGGGTAGTAGGTATGTAGGGTAGGAGGTAGGGTAGTAGGTAGTTAGGGTAGGAGGTGGGTAGGTAGGTTGGTGGTAGGTGGATAGTTGGTACGTAGGCGGGTAGTAAGTAGGAAAAAGGGCATAGCAACGCATGCGGGTACAGCTAGTTCTTTATAAAGGTAGGTACTCCTATGCAGTGTCTGAACAATAACAGCAGCTCGGATTTATTTTCATTGCATAGATTTGTCTGTGGCAGTGTTTCCTCCCTGCCTCGGAAAGCAACTGAAGCCGTTGGTTCAGGTACAGGCAGTCATCAGTGGCTCGAAAGTCTAACAACCAGTCTTACCAAGGTTTATCGTGTAGTATACACAGTAATAACTGGGTTGTGAGGTCAGATAGGCAGTCGCTGCATGTAAAATACTGGTATTCAGCTGCATTCAGTAAGACTGGAAGCCGAATCCAACATTGTTGGGAAAAGGCTAGGCACCAGATGATGAAACCTCGTACACGTATAAACTAGGTTGTGAGGGTCAGAATATGGAGTCGCTCCATGTAAAATACTGGTATTCAGCTGCATTCAGTTAGACTGGAAACCAGAATATACTTAAATATATCCGTCGAATAGTTAACGTTATAACATAACGTTGTATTCACAAGGGTGCGTTTACAAATGCACCACGTTTATTTTAGTGTTTGTCATTCATCATTTCAGACGAAAAACGTCCACTGCTGGACATAAGCCTCCCCTAAGGGTCGCCACATTGCCCGGTCCCGTGCGTCTCGCATCCAGCGGATCCCCGCAACCTTCACCAGGTGCACGCTCCACCTAGTGGGAGGCCGCGCAACGCAACGTCTTCCAGTTCGCGGTCGCCACTCCAGAACTTTTCAGCCCCATCGGCCATCGGTTTGTCATTATCGAATAATAATTATATTGAGAAATGAAGATACCGACTTCAGACAACTTTCCCCGTAACTCTAAAAAATCTACGAAATAGAAAAAGTAACAAAAACTAAAGTTTCATCGTAACATTTATTGCTTGTTATTCTTTTTCCAGTGGTATTGCATGGCGGCGTTGAACTTAGCGATGCCGGGCGTCGCGATACTCTTGAAGTACGGCAGCTCCTGCATCACAGCTTGCCATTTGGCGGTGAGGGGGAACCTGACAAGAGAGAGCAAGTTTTAATGACGACGTACAGGTATTTATGCTCGGTTGGGACTCGGTCCTTATTACATGGAACCATGTAACACAAATTAAGGGGGGTCGGGGCTGCGGGTTGTTCGGAAGAGATACCGCGGCCTCGGCGCAAGGGCTAAGAAGGAACATGGGTGGTTTTTAATCAGTAGAAGTCTGACACTCACTACCGCTCTGCCCAAGAGCGGAAGGGGTTATTTGATGATTTTCCACCCGCCCAAAAAAAACAAAAAGGGTGTATTTACCATGCCCGTCGGGGCTGCGGGTTGTTCGAAAGAGATCCGGCCTTTCCCACCCTCCGGAGATTTTAGGCTGATAGCGAAACTATTTCTAAAATTCGGTATCACCATAATATTGGGATTATCATAATGGCTGGAATACACATGTTACGTAGTAGCACGAAATCATGCTAGTTTCGAGCAGCCGTCACTTAGTTATTAGCATACAAATAGCACGTATATACGAAAAGAGCACGCTAGTCAATAAGCATGCTACCTAATCGCAAGCTGGTCTATTTGTCGTGCTAACTAGCACGACGCATAAAACCTCTTTTTTAATATTCTTTGGTTTTACTTTTTATATGTATTTTTATCGTGCTGTCACCTTTTTTTTATTTTCCGTCAGTGTATCCAATATAAAACTGTAAATCCGCGTCCCCACTATAGTCTCCCGTAACGTTCCTGTTAGGCGCGCGCGACTTAAGTGGAGACGCCGCTAAACGTTTCTGTTAGGCCGCGCGGCTCAGGCCTCGCTCACGTCCAGACTCACGAAGCACGGCCGCGCGACTCTACCTAACTAGTGGTGACTCGGCTTAAGATAATGTCACTCAGACGTGCTAAAAAGATGTAGGCGCGTAAAAAGTATGCTTTTGAGGTCTGTGCTTTAGAGCAAATGTAAACACAGCATGCTACAAATGAGCATACTACCTAGTAGCAAACAAGTATGCATTTCTAGTAGCATGCGTATTCCAGGCTATGACTATGCGGACTGTTAAGTCAAAAGTCACGAGTTCGAACCTCTGATCTTTCGGATTTATGTATTATAACGTTAGCGCTTGCTTTGTTGAAGAAAAACACATTGTTAGGGCACCAAACCAGCATGTCTGAGAGATTTCTTGGCTGATGGCTAGCATCAAAACCTTGGTACCAAGAAATAAAGAGACGGCACTCTACAAAGCCATCTTTCGTTTAACTCGATTCAACCTTATGTTAATTACACTTACTTGTCCTTATTCAGTGGCAGTATGACCTCGGCAGCTGCGAGTGTGGTACCGACAGAGAGGTCGGCGATGGTGAGATGTTCTGCCGCCACGTACTGATGCCGCGACAGGTAGGCCTCCACCATGCCGTAGGCCTCCTCTAGGTCGCGGAGGTGCTTCTCTGTGGCGGCTTTCATACCCTCCATTATTGTCGGCAGCTGGGAAACCATTTTTATTATAATTAATACCATTACTTCAAAATAACATTCACATCTACATAGAAGTTTAATAATAACTGAGAGCTTGGAGGAGCTGATGCCGCAGCCACGACAGATACCGCGGCCTCGACACAAAGGGCTAAGAAGGAACATGGGTGGTTTTTAGTCAGTAGAAGTCTGACACTCCCTACCGCTCTGCCCAGAGCGGGAGGAGTCATTTGATGATTTCGGGAAAACTCCAAAAAAAAAAGTTTGGAGAAGCTTAATAATAACAGCTGCTCGGCTCAGGTCGATCTTTAGGAAGGCCTTGCCTAGGTTGGTCCGTTGATGGGTGACCACCCATTACATACCGAGTTTCCTCCGAGCCTCGGTTTCAGTCTAACCGGGTGCAGTTGAATACCAGTATTTGACATGGAGCGACTGCCTATCTGACCTCCACAACCCAGTTAATACTAGGTAATACGACAGCGTCTATCATAATCATAATTTTAGTTTTAGTAAGTTCTGTGCAAAACTTACAGCAACGACTTTGATCCTGACGAACAGAATACCGGTATCGAAGAACATGACCTGGTTGACCGTGGCGCGCGTGCGCACTTCATTTGGGTACAACGACTCGCCCTTCGTACCGCCATACTTCGACAGCAGGTAAATCATTATAGCGTGGCTGGAAACAGAAAATGCTTGGGTTACAACCAAAGATTAAGTATTCAAAACATGATGTTATTTTAATCGATTATTACCACAGTCCACCCCGGGTGGACAATGTCACAACGTTTAAAAATAATTCCCACTGTCCCCGAGGGGTGGCCAGTGAAAATCATTATTCATCTTCAAGACAATCTATGGAACTGGCTTCTGCTTAGCCGGGCTATCCTGTGGATGCCTTAAGTGTAAGGCCAGCCAAGCCGAAACGTGGTTTTTTTGGCCAACGTCTCATCAGCAGAAATCACCAACCCAGTCCCACAGTGGGACTGGGTTGGTGATTTCTGCTGATGTGCTAAAAAGCCGCTAAACTGAAGTGGGACTCCCACTTCGGTTTAGCGGCTTTTTAGCACAGTGTGGTGTTGCGTTTATGGTCGTTTAGTTTAACGCCTAGGCCACGGTGCACCATCGTACGTTGGCAAACCTTGAGTTTGCAGATTTAAATGTTTGTGAAACGACTTAGTCTTTCACAAACATGGATCCATAGGTCAATAATGTTTAGTAAAAATGTTAATATTTACCTATCAGAGAGAACGAAGTCGTCGTCAACCAGGACAGGGATAGTTCCAAGCGGATTTAACTGGAACATACATACAAGAATATTAATTCCGGAAACAAAGATTAATTAAGTCATTACACAAGTATCTGATTGTCAACTCGATATCATCGTTTGATGGAAACTCTTTCTTGAATATTGTTAGATAAATTAAATTGTTTATTTTATCACCTAATCATAGAAAAATCATTATATTAGCCAAAAACACTGAACCGATTTCAATGTTTCATAGATGATGTGTGGATTCCAGCTAAAAAGATAGGAATAATATGTTAAAAAAGTGTCCATAGAATCTCTTGCCCATTCTTCCCCATAGAAATCTACGCTTTGGAATGGGTAACTACAGTAATTTCACAAGATACTGTAGCTTCACTTTGTTTTGTTTTTTGATATTCAAAAGTGCCTGTAATGATCTCATTGAAATAAGTGCTTTGAGTTTGAGAATAGTTTTAAACCCGATAGCAGCACTGGATGAAGCTGGGGCGACCGACCCGCTCTTTTTTGTTTATTAGTTCAATAAATGGCTTGGCCACAATACCTGCAGGTAGGGGGCACTCTTGTGCTCCATCTTGCTGATGTCAAGGTCCTTCAGCTGCAGCGGGAGAGCGATGATCTCGGCCACCATACGCACGGCACAGGCCGGCGGACTTGCGTCCAGCTTGTACAGGAGAGGTCCTAGCTTGGAGGCTGGAACATTACAGAAGCGGTGTGAATATTTTATGATTTGTTTTTCAGTTTCACAGAGACTGCCTCGTCTAATGGGTTTGATTCCCAAGTCGGGCAAAGTGCTGTTGAGTCTTTTTTATCTGAAATGGGCTAACTCTTGTCCTAAGGGCAGAGATGAGGTCGACGACGAAACGAGCTAACCCAGAAGAAGCCTATTTTTTTCCATCAAGAATTTCTCAGTAGCAGCCACTGAGTCTGGATTTGTCCCTGGTTGATGGCAATACAACCCGCACTGGGCCCGGGTGGTGGATTATTTATAGCCCATCCCTCTCCTAGAGAGGAGGCCTGAGTCCCTGCAGTGGGAACATTATAGGCTGACGTTGATGGCTATACAGGGTGTAAATCAACCCATCACACAACCGTTAACCAAGCACAGAATCCTTTGACTTTGACGGCTGTGTGATGGGTTAATTTACACCCTGTAGGTTTGCATTCTATTACATGGAACTTAAATATAACTGACGAAATGTGGGTGTAACATTAGGTACATCTCTGCCTTACCTTTCGGGGATGACAAGCATGATGATATTGTTTATTATGTTGTAGTGATATAAACTATCTGTTTCTTAGCGTGTCGATTTGCAACCACATGCTCAGTAGTCGCCATTGCTAACACTTGACCAACGACCTCTACAAATTGACGGCACGGTTGGCGCAGTGGCTGAGGGATTGGACTGCTGAGCTGCGTGTCGCGGGTTCGATCCCCACACGGAACAAATATTTGTACGGCCTACAGATAGTTGTTTCGGGTCTGTTTGTGTATGTGAGTTTAATGTTTGTAAACGCACCTACGATACAGGAGAAATTCTTAGTGTGCAACGTGTTTAAAAAAATATATATATGGAAGAAGGAACATGGGTGGTTTTTAGTCACATATATCACAGTAAAAATCAACTTAAAACATAAATTATCTAAGAATTAAAATAGGCTTACTAACGAACAGACGAAGCGACGGTGCGTTTTATAATATCAAATACTATAGGAGCCATATTAAACACTTTTATATTGAACGCAAAAATAATGAAAAAGTCAAACTATTATTTACAATTAATATTCTGACAAACTTAACAGTCTCCTATCCAAACAAAAAGGAAACTAAATGATAATATAATCAAACAATGATAACCAATATATTTTATCAATGATAAAATATTTCTAGATTTGAAACGATTAGTTACAAAAATTGGGCTCAATGTCCAACATAACGACAGAATTAAATCATATTAGATATCAGCTTTTATCTCTATATCCAAGGTAAATTATCAGTGTTACGAAATAAAGTAATTGACATAATAATCCCAGTCGTACTCATGATAAAGATAAAATGTCCTACACAAGTGATATGTAAATCTATATAATTCCTGCACCCCCGGGCAGATATATGTTGCTAACTGCCAAATATTTGTTTTATGGTGTTTGTTTGTTGTAAAAAAGGACACTGTGACATAAAACTTTTACCTTGAATTCAGTAAAGGAATCAGTTCCATACACTTTTATTATGAAACATTTTTTTGTTGTCAGTGCACAAATTCAACTCTTCGGGGGCCTAGAACAGTTCTGAATCTTCGGAGTCCGTTACATTTATTATGGATATAGTTTAGTTTAAGTTTAGTTTAACTGGGCTTTTGTCCGCACTTAGCCTCTTGATTGGGCCATTGTGCGTGTCGTTCAAAGAATACCTACTCCAACAACCAACATAGGTCGTCCCAGAATTTTAGCAGCCTTCCCAGACTGCTGCAGGCTTCTGGGAGAGTTAATGGGGATCGTTGAGTTTGTGCCCGGTGATCTGCCACGCTCCTGCACTCTAGGAGTACGTGCCTTGGCGTTTCTTCCGCCTCCATGCATCCTCTGCACAATGGGCTATCTGTTACACCTATGTTGTGTAGATGTTTGTTTAAGGAACAGTGACCCGTTAAAATTCCTATGATTTTACGGATTTTGTCCCTTTTAAGTTTGATGAGATTGCGAGTAAACTTCATTGATGCCGTCGGAACTGCATCTTTTGTTTGCCTGCATCCTTCACTGTTTCTCCATTCGGTGAGGTGTTTTTCTGTGGTTCTTAAACGCAGCCATGATTTTATTTGGGCCTGAGGTATGGGCAGTAGTGGTTCCGGTCCAAATACTGTATCACCTGAGCCTCTCTTGGCCAGCTCATCCGCTGCGTCGTTACCCAGCGAGTGCTGTGTCCTTTAATCCATTGCAGGGTTACACTGTTCGTGGTTGCAATGGATTGGAGTGCATTGTGGCATTCCAGTATTAGGACAGAAGTAATTGTGTTGTTTTTTAGGGCTTGAAGCACCGATGCACTGTCGGAGATGATCTTTATTTTAAAATCTCTGACGTCTCTGGCTGCAACTGCTTGTGCCGCTCTGGTGATACCGATACATTCGGCTTGGAAGATTGTGTTTAATTTATCTAGGGTATTTGATATAGAGATGTTGAGATCATTCGAGAAGACGCCGGCTCCTGTACCATATGAGGTCTTGGACCCGTCCGTATATATCCTAACTTCATTGATGCCAGAGCTATCTTCTGCTTCCGCAGTGAGTTGGATGTCGTAACTTCTATCGAACACATGTTGACATAAAGCTTTATCCATGGGCGCCTCAAGGAGTGGTATTTCCTTCAGAATCCCCTGCAAAACTTTTGAGTGTGTTGTTTCTGTATTTACTTTCCATAGTCCGTTTGATCTTAGTCTTAAGGCGGTTGCCTGAGCGTCCTCCTTTATGACCAGATCCAGAGGTCTTAAATTCAAAAGATACTCTAACGCTGCTGATGGAGTTGTTCTCATGCATCCAGTAGCTGCTACACTAGCTAAGCGTTGCAGACTCTGGAGTTTCGTTTTCACAGTGATCAGCTGAGTTCTGGGCCACCATACAACTGATCCGTAGGTAATAGAAGGTCTAATGACTGACGTGTATAGCCAGAGTGTAATCTTTGGGTTAAGACCCCATCTCTTACCAACTAGTCTTCTACACTGATTAAAAGCTATACAGGCCTTCTTTGTTTTAGCCTCTAAGTGACTCGCCCAGTTCAATTTGTTATCAAGAATTATGCCCAGATATTTCACTTGCGTTGATAGGGAGAGTCTGGTGTTGAAAAGCTTTGGTAGTTGTAATTCTGGTAACTTCCTTTTGTTGGTAAAAAGGATAAGTTCTGTTTTCTTGGGATTTACTGAAAGTTCGTGTTCTTCACACCAATCTTCTACTATCTGCAGTGCAGAGCGCATCACTTTGCACAGCATATCTTCAGCATTCCCGTTTATCAGTATAGCAAGGTCGTCTGCATAACCAATAGTAGTGTATCCTCTGTCATTCAGTTTCTTTATGAGGCTGTCCACTACTATGTTCCAGAGAAGTGTTATTATGGACATTTAGCAACACTAATATGTATACACTTAGCAACGTTTTTCGCCTACTGTATTGATTTAATTTTCACCTTACGAAACCAAACTAATATTTCATATCTCAAATCATTATTTCACGAGAAATTCGCTTTTGAACTTTGCCAAGTGTACACATATTATTGCTCGCACACCTTTTTTATTTTTCGGTTTTTTGTTTTTTTTTATGGTGGGTGGAAAATCATGGGCAGAGCGAAAGTGAGTGTCACACTTCTACTGACTAAAAACCACCCATGTTCCCATGTTCCTTCTTAGCCCTTCATGTCGAGGCCGCGGTATCTCTTGCGAACACCCGCAGCCCCGACGGGGGTCTAAAATGGTCACTTTAGCAGATTCATAATAGGATAATAATATGAATTGCGCTAAAATTCTTAAAATGGACACTGACGCAGTTACTTTTATGAATTGTCACTTATTTATTACACAATACAAGTAAAATTAAAAAAAGAAAACATAGTATTAGCTTACCTTTTCATCCAACAGGGTTAACAAGGGCATTTCAATAAGAATAAAGCACTTATTAACTATCAATATGTATTTATTTGGTTACGTATTCTTGTTATGTACAATAAAGTATTAATAAATAAATTCTTGTTTATTTCTTATCATCTAGTCTGTTAGCTTTGGTATTCTCCCACAATACGTTCATGACTTTAGCGAAGTAGGCGGCGCCGGGCGCCATGATAGTCTTGAAAAACTTCTCCTCTTCTAAACGAGATACCCAATCGGCGCAACGGGGAAATCTGTAATAAATGTAAAAGCCGGTTATTACTTTAACTATCTCAAACTCGCAGCATTTATTTAAATTAAACTATTTACTGCCATATTGGTCTTACCAAATCTTACCAAGGAGTATCATGTTATCCAGTACTAACTGGGTTGTAGAGGTCAGATAGGCAGTCGCTAAACGTAAAATACTGGTTCAGCTGCATCCGGTTAGACTGGAAGCCGACCCCAACATAGTTGGGAAAAGACTAGGCAAGTGATGACTGCCTTGTTGGTCAAGTAGTCACAAGTGTGGCTGTTGAAACCAAGGTTCTCGGTTGGATTCCTAGGTAGGGCAGTGTTAATAGATTAGCCTGGATTTGGGCCCGGTCTCTTGCGAACAACCCGCAGCCTAGTGTTAGAGTTTCTAAACCGCCTCAAAGGCCTCTGACATGGTTTGACGACCGCCTTACGGCGGCCGGGACCACCGGCTTATACGTGCCTTCCGAAGCACGGAATTATCTCCGTCATATCGTCCCTAGTGAAATGTGTGTGTACCAGTATATCCTCCTCTATCTAACCTTGCGGGGTTTACAGGCGTGGTGTTGTGTGACGTCACCTAGTATTGTGAAAACAAGCAAAAGTAAAACTTACAGCAACAACGTGAATAAGTTTGCTCACTATTAGATGGGGCTTAAACTTAACAGTGGCGAAATGTGGGTGTACTTAATACACTTCTGTCTAACCTTTCGAATATTACAGGTGTGATGTTGTGTGAGTTAACAAAGAATAAAAGAACTTACTTATCAGCATCCAACTTATGGAAGGCCTGTATCGTGATAGCCGTAGCTCCGGCAGCGAGGTCAGCAATGGTCAGTTTATCAGTCGCGATGTACGGCCGGTCCCTCACATACGCGTCACACACAGCGTACGAGGACTCGATCTCTTTGATATGCTTGGCGGTTGGCTCGGTGATCTCGCCGTTGAATGTGGCTAGCTGGTGAAGTTTATTTATTTATTTTAAATAGGTACGCCAACAGCACATACACTTAAAATCAACTATGAAAGGATAGAGGTTTGGGTTATTTTGATGTTAAAGGAGGATATTAGGTTGTATATTTATGTAGATAGAATGGTAGTAGCGGTCATTCCCTTTGCCTAATATCTCTTGAACCAAAGACAATAACAACAACTAAACATGACACAATCACTATACACTCTTCCTTTTCTAGATTTCTCCTTTTGCAGTTCTACTTTCAGATATTTCTTATGAATTAAGCAGTGCCTATGTGTGTACATAAATAGTAATAACCCTCCTTTTGGGCTTCGCCGCAGTCGGTTAAAAAGACAACGTTTCGTTTTTCATTGGCAAAAATGTTGAGGCTCATGTCGATACAGAACGCCATATTAAAGAACTTCAATAAAGTTCGTTAGGTCGATGACCGATATTCCCATTACATAACAATAAATTCTTGTTATCTCGGCCTATAATTATTATAGGCCTAAATTAAAATAACTGGAAGGTTATAGATGTTGGAAATAACTTAATTACAATAATGATGTGCCTAATACACATCATGGAGTTCGTATATGTGTCCCAGTATAAACTCTGCTGAAATAGAATAAGTTTTCTAGACAGATGTCATTCTTTATGGAGCTTGTTCTTCTGATCGTTTGCCTGTGCGGATGCACAATATATCTTGGAATCTAATATGGTATTTTATTGAGTAGTCCACGTTCCAACATGGTAGCAGAGCGTTTAAATTCGCTACTCTAATAACCGTTTTCCAAGTGTGCGCGTGTGATTTCGTAAAATTAATTTTCAAAATTTATTCGCAAGAAAACAAAAGATGGCAACTGCCATTCAAAATTTTTCTATTGAAAAATTATCCGGGATCCAAGACTATCCATCCTGGAAATTCATAATGCGGATGGTGCTCATCCACGACGATCTTTGGGATTGTGTGGGCACACCTGAAAATAAAAACGAAGACGCGAAGAAACAGGAAAAGGCGCTCGCAAAAATCGCTTTAAACGTGAAGCCTTATGTATTTCCACAAATTAGAAATGCCAAGACGGCTCGCGAAGCGTGGAACAACCTTCAGAAGGCATACGAGGACCGAGGTTTGTCACGACGGCTCGGATTGCTTCGCACATTGTTCGCCACCAAATTTAGCGAATGTGCGAGTATGGAGGCATATGTTAATAAGGTTGTGGATACATCGCAACAACTGAGCGACATCGGAGCGGCTTTGGAAGATGACTTCGTGGCCGTGATTTTACTCAGCGGTTTGACAAGCGATTACGACCCGTTGATTATGGCTCTAGAAAATTCGAACACGTCACTGTCAAGCGAAAATGTCAAAGCGAAATTGCTTCTGGAAAATGCAAGACGCGATGAGAAAGGCAAAGATGCTACAGCTTTAGCAGCTCGGAAAGCACCCAAACCAATTAAGTGCTTCAGATGCAAAAAGAGTGGGCATATCAATAAGGATTGTCCTGACAACTCTGACGGCAAGAAGAGTGGCCGGAAAAGCCAGGCGCATCTCACAGCGTTGGCCGCAAGAGTCAAGCGAGACGTTTGGTACGTCGACAGCGGTGCGGCGCAACATTTTTGCAATAATCGCAGCTTTTTATCAGATTTTTCAACTGAAAAGCCAAAGAAGGTTTTAATTGCCAATGGTGAAGCATTGCCGACAGCTGGAAAAGGAACTGCACAAGCTGTGTTAAAGGACAATAGTGTGAGATCGATAAGTAATGTGTACTTAGTCCCTAAGTTGTCTGCTAATTTATTATCTGTTAGTGCGATGGACAAGAAAGGTTACGAAATTGTGTTTCGTTCTGGCGTGTGTACAGTCTATAACAACGGGGAGGTTTTGGCTACAGCTACTCTGAGAGATGGTATTTATGAACTTGATGCCATTGAAACTGTTTCTGTTTCGTGTAGGGAGCTATCCTCGCAGGCCATGTGTTCGTCTTTGTCTGTAGGTACAGGTGACAGCAAAGCGGTGCCGGCACGTCAACTGAAGGATGACAGTCGTCCTGTTGCCGTGAGCGTGAAACAAGCGCCGCAGTACCCTGTTACTGGAAGTCAGTCAACGCAACAAATTTGGCACCGTCGTCTATCACATCTGAACACCCGAAGCATGGAGTTACTGCGAAAAGGTATGGTCAAAGGTATTTCTTATGACAACAAGGACTTTCAGTCGTGTGTTTCCTGCATCTTAGGTAAACAGACTAAGTTGCCATTTCCAAAGAAATCTGAAACTAGGGCCAAGGAAATCCTTGGAATAGTTCACAGTGACGTCATGGGACCACTACCGTGCCCGTCCCTAGGTGGAAAAAGATATTTTCTGTTGTTCATTGACGACCTAACACGAAAAACATTTGTTTATTTTCTTAGGAGGAAAGATGAGGTTTTCGAGTTGTTTAAAGAATTTAAAGCTCTCGTAGAAAACCAAACCAATAAGAAAATAAAAGTTCTTCGTAGTGACAATGGTGGTGAATATGTCAATTCAAATTTTCAGAAGTTCCTGAAGAAGCATGGGATTCGACATCAGACCACGGTTCCAAGGTCATCAGCTCAGAACGGAGTCGCGGAACGCGCGATCAGAAGCGTTACGGAGAAAGCCAGGTGCATGCTCCAGGAAGCAGGCTTGAAAAAGCAATTCTGGGCAGAAGCGGTCAACACCGCAGTCTACCTGAAGAATCGCTCTCCAACTAAGGCTGTGATGGGCAGTACACCGGAAGAAAAATGGACAGGTAAAAAGGAGAATCTGAGTTACCTACGCATTTTTGGATGTCAAGCTTATGCCCTACAGCACAAACGGGACAAATTGGATCCCAAAAGTAAAAAATATATCTTTGTCGGATACTGTGACGAGTCAAAGGGTTACAGATTAATAGATCCGGCGAGCCCGAAGAATGTCATTAAAGCAAGAAATGTCACTTTTCTAGAACATGCTTTTTGGAATGACACTTCATCGGATAAGGATGACAGTTCACGTTACACTCAGGTTGGTTTGTTTCCAAACAATGTAACTGTCGCCGATAATATTCCAGTGCAACCCGCCTTACCCGATTTACCCCAAGAGCCCGCAGAAATATCTAACGAAAACTGTCAAGATAACAGCGCTATTACGATAGATGATTCTGAGAGCAGTAGTGAGAACCCAGATGATCCTGCGGATGAGACGTATCTCCCAGGAGATTCCACACTGGAAGACTACGAGAACTCTACGGACGAAACTAGTGAGTTTGAGTCAGCTAGTGTAGCACGCACTGTATGCAGTGACACGGGGGAACCTCAGACAGTACGCGAGGCAATGAATGGCCCAGAAGCGAGTAAGTGGAAAGCCGCGATGGCGGAAGAGTATAAATCCTTCATCGATAATAAGTGTTGGACTCTGACTGACCGCGATACGAAGCAACGGCCTGTCAAATGCAAGTGGATCTTTAAAAGAAAACTTGGCCTCGACGGGGAAATATTGAGGTACAAAGCGCGCCTAGTTGCAAAAGGTTATACCCAAAAATACGGTATTGATTACGAAGAAACGTTCTCCCCTGTAGTACGGTATTCTACTATACGTACGTTACTAGCTTTGGCAGCTGAACATAACATGAATATCGAGCATCTGGATGTAAAAACGGCGTTTTTAAATGGAGACTTAAAAGAAACCGTTTTTATGGAACAGCCAGAGGGCTACAAGATTAAAGGCCAAGAAGATAAAGTTTACAAGTTGAATAAGGCCATATACGGACTGAAGCAAGCTTCGAAGTCTTGGTATGAGAAAATAAATAGCGTTTTGACGAGCAAAATGAAATTCAAACGTTTATCTTCTGAACCTTGTGTTTATGTGAAGTCGAGCGGGAAATCTATGATTATAATTGCGCTCTATGTTGATGACATAATGCTATTTTCTTCAGCTGGTTGCCGAGATACGGCAGGAATCAAAGAAGAATTAAAGAAGGCCTTCGAAATCAAAGATTTAGGGCCAGCACATCACATTCTTGGAATGAGGCTTTGCAGACAGAACAAGGAAATAACTCTAGACCAGTCAAGCTATATTAAGAAGGTGCTAGAACGATTTCATATGTCAGATTGCAAACCTGCGCAAACACCTATGGAGACAGGTCTGAAGCTCGTGAAATCTACAAAGAAGGATTGTACGCACGACTACAGAGGCCTGATAGGATGTCTGATGTACATAGCGGTATGTACGCGGCCGGATATTGCGCACGCCGTAAGCTCACTCAGCCAGTTTAACGACGCGTACGACGAGACTCACTGGAAGGCGGCAAAACGTGTTCTTCGCTATCTGAAAGGTACACCTGATCATTATTTAACTTTTCAGAAGTCAGGGTTGGATATTGTTGCATATGCTGACGCTGATTTTGCGTCAAATGAGGTCGATCGCCGATCTTATACCGGCTATGTGTTCAAAATTGGAAATTCTACCATCTCTTGGGAGAGTAGAAAACAAAAAACCGTGGCTCTTTCAAGCACAGAGGCCGAATATATGTGTCTGTCAGATGCTTGTAAAGAGGCTCTTTTTCTACGCAAGTTTCTGTTCGAAATTTACGGGGTACAGTATAGGATTACATTGTTTAATGATAATCAGTCTGCGCTGAAGTTGTGCACTAATTCTATGTACCACGCCAGAACGAAACACATTGACGTAAGACATCATTTCATCAGGGAAATTGTTGAGGAAGGTACAGTCGTTATAAAATACCTTTCTACTGATGAAATGGTGGCCGACGTTTTAACGAAACCGTTGGCAAAGGTAAAACACGATAAGTTTGTATGTCGTTTATTTATATCGTTAAATAAATGACATAATGGTTCTAAGCAGTAAGTAAGGTATACTTGCAGAAGTATAATTTGTTTTAGATCCGTATCACATAGTTTTGAATATTTACTGTTTATGTGTGACGGATACTTTGATAAATTTATACTTTTGCTATGTTTTTTGCTGTTGTAATGTTTTATTATTTTTAGACAGCGGATGTATCTATGCTTAGATTATTTATAGTGTTCAACGTGTGTAATGTGATTTACATGAGTTTATATTGGTTCAAGGGCCAGTGTTGGAAATAACTTAATTACAATAATGATGTGCCTAATACACATCATGGAGTTCGTATATGTGTCCCAGTATAAACTCTGCTGAAATAGAATAAGTTTTCTAGACAGATGTCATTCTTTATGGAGCTTGTTCTTCTGATCGTTTGCCTGTGCGGATGCACAATATATCTTGGAATCTAATATGGTATTTTATTGAGTAGTCCACGTTCCAACAATAGAGACAGAGCTAAAGTTAGATGTATATATTCATTTCGTCGCTTGTTCTTTTCACAACAACGGATTGTTTTTTTTACTATCCATATGAACTGACGATATGGTAAGAAAGGAGGCGTCTACTGAGATGACGAGTAATAGAGAAGTATTGAAGAAGAAGACATGCTGCGCTAACCCCAAAAGTATTAAGATCAGGACAAGAGAATGATGATGACAGTTTATGGACGAAATGCACTAAGAGACATTGAACGCGGTGTAGAATTTACAACCGTAGTTGCTGAACTCAACGCTGCAATTCCAACGGCCTTTTTTTTACCAAAAAAAATGTGGGCCGTCACGGGACGCCTGGCAGATGTGAAACATCGACATTATTTTGTAAAAGTAATATGCAGAAAAGAACAGATTGTGATAGGAACTAAATATGTCATAATGAAGAGAATCGCACAGTCGATTGCGCATGCACACCGTACACACTACTGCATATAGACTGTATATATATACCATCATATAGCGTGGCGACGCGTCGCCAGGCATGCGTCGTCACGCCAGAAATCGGTTTTACGTGCGGCTATAGATGTTTCACATCAAAATTAGACGAACACAGGGTCAGAGGAACTGGAGTAAAGTAAAAGCTAGTAATGTACGGGTACCGTGACGTCTGACAGAGGAGAATGAAAGAAGTAAACGTGTTGCGCCGACCCCAGATAAAATGGGACAAGGGCAGGTAGATGATGATGATGATATATGGACTTACTCCAACATGTCCCAGGGCTCTAAAGAACACGCCAGCGTTGAAGTACATGGCCTGGTCGACGAGTGCGCGTGCGCGGACATCACTCGGGTACAGCGACTCCGCTTTATCACCGCCGTATACAGTTACCAGGTATTTCATTATAGCGTGGCTGGAAACATGAAGATTAGATTATCATCACTACATAATTATTATAAAACAAAGTCCTCCGTCGCGTCTGTCTGTCTGTCTGTCAACTTCTGCACCGATTTTCATGCTGTTTTCACTAATGGATATAGTGGTTCTCGAGGAAGGATTTTTTTTCTGGGGGTGGGAAATCATTAAATGACTCCTCCCGCTCTATGCAGAGAGGTAGGGAGTGTCTACTGACTAAAAACCACCCATGTTCCTTCTTAGCCCTTTGTGTCGAGGACGCGGTATTTCTTGCGAACAACCCGCAGCCCCGACGGGCGTCGCCGTTTCCATGTTGACATCTCTTTGAGGCGCGCGCGGAACACGGTGGACGGACGGCGAGCTAGCCCATCACTCACCGTCCACAGTCTACGGTGGCCGGAAGCCATCACGTGGCCCCCGACGCTCGGATCCCGCGAAGCCCTAAGTCACATTTCAGAATTTGCCTACTTATCTCTTTTTAGCAGAATTATTTTGTAAGTTGGTTAATAGAATTAAATTGTTGGTTTACCTTTCAGACAAGACGAAGTCACCATCTTCTAGCACCGGCACTGTACCCATGGGGTTGAGCTGCAAAAAAACAGCATATTTTATATGAGTTTGTTTTGTTGTTTTCACCGACTTCCGAAAATAAAGTTGTTTTAGACGGTAGTGTAATTTTGGAAGTCGGTTTTTAGTTGCAAAAAGTTTCCTATTTTAACCCTTTTAGTTGTGGTAACAACTAACAACAATCAACAACTTAAAAAACAATCAACAACAACTAAAACAACAAACAACAACACCAACTTAACATTGTTAAGGACGATCATGTCAATATAGGCCAAGAAGAAAAACAAACTACTGAACCGATTTTGATGTAATTTCTATGGGAACAATCGGAAACTAGGTATATCCATTTGCCAAAAAAAACGTTTTTCTCAATCAACGACGGAGTTATTATCAACAAACATTAAAAAAAACAACTGAATTGAGAAACTCTTTCATTTTTTTTAAGTCAGTTAAAAATCCACACGAGTGTCAGCGGCCTACCTTTTTGAACTCCGGCGACTTGTGCTCCATCTGCAGTATCTTAACGTCGTTGTACTGAAGCTGGAGCCCTAGTATGTCTCCCAGCATCATGACGGCGCGAGCTGGAGGACTGCCCAGCACCCGGTGGAGGATGAGACGAGACATGGCTTCGAGGAACAGTCACTGGGGAACAATGGTGTTTGTATCAGATACATTGACATAATTTCACAATAGGTTTCACAACCCAAGGACTAAATTATATACTTACTGATTTATTTATTTTATGTTCGTTTTTCAGTTGGTTTACCTTTAGGTAATAATTATTGTTCAGCAGGAATCTCGAACTCTAATCTAACAATACTAAAATATCAACAAAATTTTGCAATCGATAAAATATCTGTAGGTACGGAGCCCTCCATTGCATGTGGCCCTATCATTGACTTATATATTACTGCGTAAGGACTGGGCGGACCGCATGTTACAATGACGCCTCGAACTTGGTCCTAAAACGGTCTTTCCTAAGCCGAAGTGAACTAGTCCACGATGAACGATCGGCTCTCTTCGGGTGCGGTCGTAAATTTTATTAAAAGCTTTATTTATGTTCTTTATACCTCGAAAATACCACGCCGCTTATATAAGGTTACGTTAACGAGCAGACTACACCGATTCTCTGTATGGCGAACGCGTCGAGCAAATGTTCGGACGACCGTATCTTTAGTTTTTATATCAATGGTCCCTATATATACACTTTGCCGGTTTTTAACATCAAGAGTTTCTCTGTCTACCCATACGAGGACGCAAGCGTGATGAATGTATAGCTACAAATAATATTTAAATTTGTTGATTGTACGAGTAATTTTTAAATAATGCAGTTAATTATTTAGAACAACCCCTCTACCTCTTTCTTTCTACATAAAAAAACAATGGCTTTACACCGAAATCCAATGATTAAATAAAAAAGAAGCTTGCAACATTATATACCTACTCGCAATGTTTATTTATACCGTTCCTAACCTAACTTGTCATTTAACGAAAACACATGCATTTACAAAAACAAAAAAAGAACACGTATTTTTACTTACATCAATGGAACAAACACGTCGCACCTACACTCACTTTCACGTTCAACTGTTTATTAATAAGCTCTTTGATAAAAACAATATTGTAAACAACAAAGTGATTATAACCTCAAAAGGTGGGTTAGTAACAACCGGCGCGGCCCCCTGCGGTCGGCCTTGATCTTTGATACGTATGACAAATACCGGTTGCGCGAACGCATGGCTGTGCCAAATCAAAACATATACATTTAACCTACTTTAAGTACAAAATACGCAATGTACCGTTTTGATAGAATGTTCAGACATAATGATGTTTTTAGTAGGCCTACGCATCATTTCGATACAGGGGGTGGCAAAACACAATACCTACGATTTTTAGAATAATAAGTAACGCGTTATTATTATAAGATCAGATAAGTATCGATTTTACCGTCTGGTGTTCGTCGAATTTTACTTGGGATTCCTTGATTGGTTTTATACAATACCTAGCCTCAGACCTTTTGTTCCTGGTCTGAGACAATCTTAATATAATAATATATATAATTCTACTGTACGTGTGTATGTCACTGAACAATCTGTGACTGAACTCCTCCTAAGAGGCTGGACCGATTTGGATGAAATTTTTTGTGTGTGTTACAGTTCCAGATTCGAGAATGGTTTAGATTCACAATAGGACCCGGTAGGTGGCGCTGCTGTCTAGGCAGGACGAAGTCTGCCAGGTCCGCTAGTAGCATATATAATTTAAAACTTGAATAGTGGGTACATACATCATATCTTTACTTATATAAGTAGGTACAAAGATTAGATTAATAATCTAATCTTTTAATAATCTAAAAATAAAATAATATTTTATTTTGTCGTCAAGTCAGACCTCAGCCTCCTTGCAAGAAGTTGTCAATAAAAAAAAAGTCTAAATAAGAACTCCCTTGACATGTTTATTATTTATTTACACTCAAACCTATTGAGCAACAAACCTTTCCAAATATATATTTGACAAACCCCACAATGTACTTTAACTGCAGTTCTGTAGTTCCAGGTATTATGAAGTACTTATATAGGGCAATAATATTGTTATAACAATAATAATTAAGTAATTATTCCAATTTTCAATTCACATGCGGTCATGAGGCTTCACTCAATGGCAGGTGTTCGTTGACCAAGTCAATGACTTGTCGGACCTCATCCTCTGATAAACGCTCCTCACTTTCCTGCACAATCTGTAAATGGAAAGGTCATGATAACCATTTTGTTTATTTATTTAAACTTCATGTACAAGAGCGGACTTAATGTCACAAGGCAAATCTCTACCGGTCACGTCTTTAAAATGTATTTTTGCAAAGAATTCTTTGTTTTGCTCTTAAATAAAATTTCCGTCTGTGGTTAAACCAGCTGTTTTAAGCTGGTTGGTTTCTATAAGTGTACCTTACATAAAAGACATCTGACATGCTTGCTTTACCCAGCCCCCTCACCATAGGTAAGTAGATCCAAAACCTGGTAACAGTCATCAGAATATGCTGGATTTGAGAAGCATAGGATTTCAGGATGCTTGGTCTGAGCATGAGTTCGGGTTGGGAGTTCCCACGTTGAGCAAAGTGTTATTGAGGTTTTTCTTCAGAAACTTCACAGCAGCAGCTGCAGTGTCTGGATTTGGGTCCAACTGATGGTGGATGATTTAAACTGGCGAAACATGGGTACACCACTGCCAAGCCCTTTGGTGATTACAGTTGTGATATTAAATAAATTTAATAAATAGCTCACTAGTTGAATCTCTAGCTCTGTCCGCGGTGGTGTGTTCACCATCATAAGTTTCTCTGTCTTTGTCAGCTTGAACTTCTTCATAGCTTCTAAAAACTTCTGTATTGACTGTGCATTTTGTTTCTTACACTCCGTGTCTTGCAGGTAATGGACAGTCTGGAAAAGAAATACAATAAATTGTTATTTATTAAACTAGGGTAATCCAACAACACTATTCACTATAATTTTTTGGGGTACTGTAAAAACTATTTTTATTTATTTATTTATCGATGCAAGGTCAATGTGGTGACATTTAGAGGAGGCCTATGACCAGCAGTGGACGTCTTATGGCTGAAATGATGATGATGATTTATTTATCAGACTATACAGGGTGTAAACGAACCCTTCACGCATCTGACAACCAAGCATTCTGTACGTCAAACTAAGTTCCCAAAAATTTTTGCTGGGAAAACACTTTTTTTTTTGGGGTAAAAAATCACTTTTTACGGTAAAACTCAAAGTAGCACTCTTAAAACAAAGTGCTAGTGGATGCTTTGGATAGTAAACGGGTCATGGAGGTAATTTAAGTAAAGTTAAAACCTGAAATACTAGTATTTACAAAAACAGCTGTGAAAAATTTGGAACTTTGACCCCCAATATCTCCGCAACTAGGAGGTTCCCAGGTATGGTCTAGAACAAAAAAATGATCGCTGTGGTGGGGAGCACAAATGCCCTTCGTTTGTGTTAAGGGTACTTTTACACCCTTTATAGAGGTCCACTGTGTTAGTAACAATATAACTTAGCCTATGTTAGTACATTAACCTTTTGACCACCACGGACGTCTATGGATATTAAATTGAAACGTGCTCACGACGCCATGGACGGCATGGCACGTCGAAAAATAACACGTTTCTACAGTTCAAAATAAACATACAAAAATATGTTTGTAGTGTTTTATTTTTCCAAAAATTATTCCATAAACTTATTTATTATATTATTACACAAAGATATATATCAATTAGCCACTCTGTATTGGGAAAAGATCACAATTATGTATGAAAGAATGAATTTGTCGCTTGTAAATATTTGACGTGGCGGTCAAAAGGTTAAGTACTAGAACAGATTAGAAAGCCCCCACACTAGCAAGCTGTCTGCCCAGGCAGCTATTAACCTTTCGTATGCCGGAACGTAGATCTACGCGAGACACAATGGCTTTTTAATTGTGTCTCATTACACGGCACACGAAAGGTTAATGGCAGGTTTATAACGCAATGCTAAAAGTTAGCTATATCTAATGTAAAGTATGTGTTTATTAAACTTTAAACTTTGACAAACATTGCCATTTCTGTGCGGTTTCTAAGTCATCATCTACCTGCCTTCTCCCAACTATGCTTCCAGTTCAACTGGCTATAGCTAAGTACCAGTATTTTACATGGAGCAATGTGCTATTACTGATTAAATATTATTAAATACTCCATTCACATAAGATGATCTAAGTGGTTACGTAAAACCTCACAGACACAAAAAAAGGGAGTTGATCAATAGAGATAAATAATTCAAGATCTCATGCCACTAGCCAGGCATTCCAAGCCAATCAAACACCCATTATAATTATAAGACTAGCATCTGCTTGTGAGTTTATCTGCAAATGCACCCTGTAGCACTTGGTGCAGCTGTACTGCCATTTTTCGAAACACTTTTTTTATCAGCAAAATAATTTTAGAAAACAGTTAAGGAGTTTCAGAGATAACCTCCTACATACAAACATACAAATCTTATTTGTTAATAATATTGGTGTAGATAAGGAGAATGGAACAAGAAATTACTCATAAAAGTGAATGATTAATTAATAACTAGTGAATGTTGGCACCAACCTCATAAGTGACTGTTGCTAATGAACCCTCACGTTTGTGCTTCTTTTGTGTACTGTCTTTAAGCTGTTGCAAGATTAGCATCACCTCATAGTTACAAAGAAAAGCTGCATTCACCTTAGTGCTAAAAAATATAATTTACAACATACATATATTGAATAAACAACAAAGTTTTAACACCTACACTAGCTTAGTACCTGGACTTACTACATGTTGTTGGCAGCTTGAAAATTAATCATTTACAAACTAATAGGGACTTTTCATCGTGGTTATTTTTAACCACGATGAATACCCTAACACTCAAAATTTCATATAAAAAAATAACCCTGTGGATGTTAGGGTAATCTTTTACTGACTCATCACTTCATTTTGATAGTTTCTTTTATTTTGTTTCGAAATATTTAGTTCAAATTCCGGTTATACATACGTCTCCATGAGGAAGGGCCTTTGGAATTGTTAGAAGCGTTTAAAGGGCTTAGGGCTAGTTTAACATGCCTTCACAATATTACAGCAGTTAATTATCATCCACTAGCTCTGTAACTAATTACTTTATTTTAACATGGGGTGGATTATATTCGAGGGAAATAACTTGTAAATGTAAATAGTTGTAAAGGTAAACAACGATTGACAACGAAACCATCAAGTTGCAAAGCAAAGCGTTAAAAAATTCTGACTTTGACATTGACAGATTGATTTAAATCAAAGAGTAAAGAAGGGTTTTGGGAATGAATCTTTTAAGCCTCATAGCGCTTTGTAAAGATGGTGTGTCCATAGTTAGATCCCAATCTACCCAAACAGGGCAAGCAATTTTGAAATTGAATAGATTCTCAACCAGTGAACATAATTTAAACTAGTTACCTACGATATTGCCATTAGTTTTAGTAACCTTCCCCAATTGATTGCCCATCGAATTATAAGGTGTGTGACCCCG
Source organism: Diarsia brunnea (assembly GCA_949774965.1). Lineage (NCBI taxonomy): Eukaryota > Metazoa > Arthropoda > Insecta > Lepidoptera > Noctuidae > Diarsia > Diarsia brunnea. The sequence continues at coordinate 17,969,888 of OX459002.1, read as the reverse complement.
GGGCTGCCGGTTGTTCGAAAAAGATACCGCGGATTCGGACACAAAGTGCTAAGAAGGAACATGGGTGGTTTTAATCAGTACAAGTCTTTTTTTTGGGGGGGTGGGAAATCATCAAATAACCCCTCCCACTCTTGGGCAGAGCAGAAGGGAGTATCAGACCGCGGTATCTCTTGCAAACAACCCGCAGCCCGACGGGGATCAGTACAAGTCTGACACACCCTTTCTCTCCGCCCATAGCGGGAGGAGTCATTTGATGATTTACAACACTCCAAAATAAAAGTAAAAAAGGTGTGTGTGGCCGAGTGGCAATTTATCGGCTTAAGGTGAATGCTTCAGGGTAGCCCGCGAAATTCAAGTAAAAAACACAACAGGTTGCACTCCGGCAGTGCTCCAGAAGTGAAAACTTAAACATTCACGTAGTGCATTTTTGAATATTTTTGAATAGTTAGGGAATAATTTCGCAGCATTTTTTTTCGATATATATCGAAAAAAAATATTTATCTCTTAAATACATATATCTCTTAAATACATTCATTGCTTAGATCTAATCTTATTTCCGACCGCAAGCAATTCGGTATTTTGGAAAACAGTTAAATCTTGAAGGTACGTGTGTCAATCCGTAGAGGATGAGCACACAATATTGGCTTTCGATCCGCTCCCATGGCCAGCTAGTTCCACTTGAAAAATTTCGTGGCCTACCAATATTTTTTTGATTTTGAGATATTTTTGGCACAAATTACCAGTTTTGTAAATACATAAAATTTATACTTAACAACTATATCATATGTGAAAATGGTGTGCAATACATTATATTCCAGATTTTTCTTGAAAAATCGCATAACGGCTAAAGTTTTTTCAGTCATTTCAAGAGCCCGAAATATTAGCCAAGACACGTACACGTCTGGTTTGTCTAAGATTGACCAACCTTTAAATGCTTATTATTATCATTTCACAAATTTAAAATTACCAAAAAAGAAAGTTTTTGCCACCTACGTTTGGATCGACGGCAGTGGCATTAACATACGTAGCAAAGATCGTGTTTTAAACCATATACCTTGTAACTTGGAAATGGTTCCGAGATGGGCGTTTGACGGAAGTTCAACTGGACAAGCTAAAACTGATGATTCGGACATTATATTATTGCCAGTCGCCTTATATCGGGATCCTATTCGCAAATGTCCCCACGTTATTGTACTATGCGAAACGTATTACGGCAATGGAGCCCCTACTGCTTCAAACCATAGGGCTAATTGCGCTAAAGTACTGAGCAAAATTTGCGACCAAGAGCCATGGTTTGGTATAGAACAAGAATATACAATGTTTGATTCGGATCTGTGGCCTCTGGGATGGCCGAAACGGGGATATCCCGCAATAAAGCCTGAGTTCTCGTACTGTGGCTTGGGCGAACATGTTGCAGGGAGGCAATTAGTTGAATGTCACGCCAGAGCGTGCGTTTACGCTGGTATGGATTACTGTGGTGCTAATGCAGAAGTTATGAAAGGATCTTGGGAGTATCAAGTTGGAACAGGTTGGGGGATTAAACCTTGCGATGATTTATGGGTAGGACGATATTTACTAAAAAGAATAGCTGAAAACTTTGGAATTATTATCAGCTATCACCCAAAACCTGTGGGTAAGAATCAACCAGGAATAGGGTGTCATCATAACTTTAGCACAAAAAAAATGCGGGCCGAAGGAGGAATAACAGAAATTGAAAGGGTATGTAAAGACCTGTGTGCCAAACATAAAGAATATATGAAACATTATGGACTAGGAGATGGCCAGGAAAACCGAAAAAGGTTAACTGGGGAATTCGAAACTGCTTCATTTGAAGAATGCAAATGGGGAGTCGCCGATCGTAGTGCTTCTATAAGATTACAGAGAAGTGTTAAATCAGAAAAGAAAGGATTTTTAGAAGACCGAAGACCAGCAGGAGACTGTGATCCATACAGAGTGTGCGCTCTATTGGCAGAAACATGTCTTCGTTAATGAAATAGTTTAAGTGGTTTTGTTTCTATATTTGTGATAATTATTTCAAGAAAACTTCTTGGTCAAGAAAAATAAAATAAATTAAAATTTGGAGAAAACTTGCGCGTCTAATATAAACAAACTGGCAATAACAATCTGTGTTGGTCAGTTAATTTGTTTCTCACCTCAACTAGCCATAAAGCGAAAGATGCAGCAGTTAACCGACGCCCTAATTATTCCATAAACTTTCCTTTTGTTAAGCAATACCTCACGATCGACGACAAAGAAGACCATTATAACGTGAATTGAAAAGATTATTAAACCTGTCCATCTAAAATGCAGTAATGCAATAGGGTAGTTAGGTAACTAAAAAAATCAAATTCGTCCGTCAGATACATTTCCAAAAAATATTGGTCACGTATTTTTTCTTTTTTCACATAAACAAACAATGAAGACGATACAGTGCTTTGAAAACTCGTGTGACGTCATATTCTAAGACATTAGTATGACACTTTTTACCGGTGAGTGACGTCAGAACCCCCCACTCAAATCTTTGACGCGTTTTATCTTCGTCAATTTTTATTGATTTGAAAAAACAAAAAATACGTGTCCAATATTTTTCAATAATCTAATAGACAGACTAATTAGAATCGTATTTTTTTTAGTCAGTAAACATCCCTATTGCAAGTATCATACTACCTACCCATAATTTTTTGGGACTAGACCAGTGTCGTCACACATGCCTTGTACCTTTTGTGAGTCGCTCTGGAATTGATCCTCTATAACATGTTCAAACCATCTATAATATAATAACTCTCTATATGCATACGATTTTCAATTGTTGTCACAACATTATCATTTGAATGATGATGTAACCATTGACTTAGATGTAACACTTAAATAACCCCAATCTATTTAAGTCGCGAGTAAATAGGCTTCTTCTGAGTAAGCTCGTTCCATCGTCGACCTCATCTTTGCCCTTAGGGTAAGATTGAGGTCAAGAGCAAGCCCATTGCAAATAATAATAAAAAAAAAAAACAATGTTTTCGTGTAATAACCTCATGCCGTATTAGTATCTTTTAAAGTTACAACACACATGAAACATTACTCGCAAGGAGCGCACTTCCACAATACTAATTTTACTAATAATCGTCATCATTTCATCAAAAATTTAAAAAGTTAGTGTCACATCTCGCCTTATGGAATACCTACTCATTTTGTATCTGTTATTTTTAAATCCCATGTCGTAGAGGCGAGTCCCATGGATCTCTGAGTGATTCTGAGACACTCCCTACCACACTGCCCAGAACGGGAGGAGTCATTTGATGACTTCTCCCGTATTTAGTACATTATACCTCAATGCTTCCAATAGCAAATAGCTGTCGGCAGGATTTATATTTTATCTCACAATCGTATCTATTACTCGGCTTCGGTTTTGTGATCATAGCGATTTTCGATAGTACAATGGATCGATTGTTTACGACGGACATTCGAGTGGTTGTGCTTGTGAATAGCCACATGAATAGTATGCAGAACCCATTGATAAGTAATTTAAAAGTCAATGGCAGGACCGCTTCAACTTACCTTTCGACCTTTTTTATGCCACGTAGGGTTTTTAATTAAAGATAAACTGCCAGTAATTTTTTGCAAGGACATGAAATCATAATCTTCTTTCAAACAGATCAAAGAAGTGACGTGACATAATTTTGGAATTATTCAAAAAATATAGTAAAATCTAAAAAAAACCGTGTTTAAAATTCTTTAAATTTTTTGTATTAATAATTGTGAAAAATTTTATAAGATGACGTCCTTCCTAAAAAAGTGTGTTTCGATAATGAGTAAGCCTAAAAAATCTGTTGTTCTTACGACTAAGAGGTCCCTTTTGGCACACAACATTAATCATATCATGAACAAAAAACTAATGGATCGCTATATGAGACTCCCTACACCTTGTAATAAAATATTGGCTACGTACGTGTGGATTGACGGTTCCGGCATTAACTTGAGGTCTAAAGATCGTATCTTGGATTGTGTTCCTTATAGCCCAGATGCTGCTCCTGGATGGGCATTTGATGGCAGTTCGACAGGTCAAGCCACTACGGATAGTTCAGATACGACTTTAAAACCGGCTGCCGTCTTTAGAGATCCATTTAGAGCTGATCCTCACGTCATCGTTTTATGCGAAGTCTATTTAGGTGATGGTGGAAAACCAGCCTCAACGAATCACAGAAACTTTTGTAATGAGTTGTGTCAGATACATAAAGCTGAAGACCCATGGTTTGGTTTAGAACAAGAGTATACGATGTTGGACAATGACGGATGGGGGCTAGGTTGGCCTAAAGGAGGTGGATTTCCAGCAGTTAAATATGAGTTCTCATATTGTGGTGTGGGAGCAAAATATATAGCCGGACGAGACGTAGCCGAAGCTCACTGCAAAGCATGTCTATTTGCTGGAATTGATTTTGAAGGTACTAACGCTGAAGTGATGTATGCTTGCTGGGAGTGGCAAGTGGGTACTACTCTTGGCATTAAAGCACCGGATGATTTATGGATGTCACGTTACATTATGAATCGTATCGGCGAGGATTACGGAGTAGACATTACGTACCATCCAAAGCCTTTCGGTCATTTACATCCAGGAATCGGCATGCATCATAACTTCAGTACGAAGAGGATGCGTTCAGACGGCGGATATGCCTTCATAGAAGACTGCATAAAGAGGTTAGAAAAGAACCACATGAAGCACATGGTGAATTACGGCAATGATGAGCAAACAAACAGAATGCGTTTGTCAGGAAAATTTGAAACGGCTCCATTTGATAAATTCTCATGGGGCATCGCTAATAGAAAGGCGTCTATCCGTCTCCAAAGACACATAAAAAAGAAAGGTAAAGGGTTCATGGAGGATAGAAGACCCGGTGGGGACTGTGACCCTTATCTTGTTTGTGGCCTGTTGATGGAAACCTGTCTAGGAAGAACTCCCTATAAAGGTAAATAACGATCCCGTAGAAGATATTGGTCTTTCTTGTGTGTATTGTTATTTTCTTGTTTTTTTTTTAAATTATTATTACCTTACCATCACTAATAAAACATTTTTTATACAATGAAATGGGTTTTATTATAATGAAAAGAGTCTACATCAAAATTGAACGCGTTTACAAAGTTTCGTGTTCGTGCATATCCGTACCTAATGGTGGGTCCACACGCCCGTCTGCCAGCGGCAGCGTCTTGACCACAAGCAAAGCCACTGGCAAGCGCTGCCTGCAGAAGCTGACAATTATGCGGTTGTAAATCGATATTCTCATCTTGTGACTTTCGGTGAAGTGAGTACGTAAAACAACATAGAACATGGTGCACATGTAATTAATTATGAATATCAATTATGTTGTTTGCTATCATTATGATGTTGCCGCGCGGTGTGAATGAATGAATGCCTTTTTCGTCAAATAGTCCTCAGAAAATAGTCACTCATGGAAGTATGTAATATGAACTGAGGGTTATATTGGGCCCCGTCGGGGCTGCGAGTTGTTCGAAAGAGATACCGCGGCCTCAGCGCAAGGGCTAAGAAGGAACATGGGTGGTTTTTAGTCAGTAGAAGTCTGACACTCCCTTCCGCTCTGCCCAGAGTGGGAGGGGTTATTTGATGATTTCCCACCCCCCCCAAAAAAAAAAAGTGTTATATTGGTGATTTTAATCATTATTAGCCAGTAAAGTCACATTTGTTACTGTCGCGAATCTTATTTTATTTTCCATACAACCTGAATACTTGACGCTGACCGGCAAATTGCAAAAAACGTAAAGAAATTCGAATTTCGCGGGCTACCTTGGAGCATCGACCTTAAGTATCTCGTTAACATAAAGGCGCGTCCCCACTAGGAGCAGCCACCGGCGATAGAACCGATGTGGCAAATCAACCTGCAGGGCTATTGCGTATCTTTCTAAATGTCCATCGATTAACTGTCAAATGGTATATGGTTTGGTACAAAATGGAAACATTTGACAGTTAATCAATGGACACTATGATAGCCACTGGCATTTAAAAAGATGCGCAATAGCCCTGCAGCCCGCCATTTAGATTTTTTTCTAAATCGCGGCCCACGATGAAAGTGTTATGAATGAATAGAGGACATATAGACGAACAAAAGATGTCCAGTAACACGGTCCCCCAAAGTGTCACGTTACCGAGATATTTGAAGGCCTCTACCTTCAAATATCTCGGTAACGTGACACTTTATCGACTTATGAGTACAAAGACTACATAAAAAAAGAGAAACCCAGAGATATTTAATGATTACTTAAGCCGTCACTTGGTAAGGTTTGATATACAAAACTTTCACTAAAGTGTCAAAATGTTTACTCATCATGATAGCTTATTTAATCATTAAACGTCTCTGAGAGCTGCAGTTGGTGTATTCAAGCCACTGATTACAGGATATTGAATTTGTATGATATTGTAAGTTGATTTACAATGTAAATATGATTCATAACCGGAATAAACGTGTAATTTTAAAATTATTAAAAAAATATATTTTTTATTAATACTCTTATAGTTCGGCCACACACACACACACATTGGCGTTAAAAGCCGTGACATTTTTTTCATTCTGTTGTAGTAATGAAAACCAAATTCAGCTTGTTTTATTTATTATTGTCATAGATGTACAAGTTGTATTTAAATTAAATAATTTTTCTGTGAAATGCAGCTCTGTCAATTTTTACTGACTGCCTCCACGTATAGTGGCCTTATGAACAGAAAAGAAAGTTTTTGTTGTTCCGTGATCAAACCCGTACAAAGTTCACTCGTCTTACCAAAGAGTAGAATAATGAATACTCATACTAGAACGTGTTATTAGTACTATAGCATAGAATGTCAGTGCTTGTTTTGTCTCTGGTTTTAAATTAGAAGTCAGAAACCATAGACAATTATTTAAAAAGAAAACCGTGCCGCCATTTTCATTCTTTTCTCTATTCCTTTCGTCATATGGCGTATTAGGTGCGTTCGTTACGTCCGCCATATTAAATGAAATCAATAAAATAAGACAAAATGTCGCCTTACTAAAGTGCGTGAAAATAATCCACCAACATCCAGTTATTGTGTGATTAAATCATCAAGAGGATCACAATGGAGAATTCCTACGGTGTGGGGGTTGTTAACAGATACGCTCTTTTCTTGGACGATGAGTCCGATCCTCTTGATGCGTTAAAAGCGCGAGAGCAAGCGAAGGAGCTCAAAAAGAAGACCAAAGAAGCCGAAAAGGAGAACAAGGGCAAACCTGAGATCAAACCTAAAGGTAGCGCTCCCGCTATCAGGAAGGGAATCAAGGAAACCCAAAATGTAAAGTCTCAAGAAAACAGGAGCGTTGAGCAACAGAAGCCCAAGGGCCCTGCCAGACCCAATGACCGCAACACCGAACGTCCTCCTCCGCGTCGCCGCGAAGAGCGGCCGCCTCAGAACGGTGCTGTGGAGAACAAGGAAGGAGCTCCTCGACCACCCCGACGTGAGTTTGGTGACCGCAGGCCCAATTTCGAGCGACGCAATTTCAGTGACAATCCTGAGGGAGCTGAGCGCCGTGGGCCGAGACCGCCGCGCGAACCTCGCGAACCTCGTGAGAATCGTGAACCTCGTGAAAATCGCGACAATCGCGACATCCGCGACACTCGCGACAGCCGTGACGGACCGCGCGGGCCGCGTCCGTACGACAATAGAGGCAAGCGCGAGTTTGACAGGAGATCCGGCTCCGACAAGACAGGTGTGAAGCCGGTGGACAAGCGTGAGGGTGCCGGTCCTCATAACTGGGGCACGCTTAAGGATGAGATTGACGAGCTCAACAAGACCGGTTCTGAAGGTGAGGTGGCTGAGGAGAAAGTGGCCGATGCGGTTGGCGCCGGCGACGGACAGCAGCCCGAGGCAGAGCGCGCAGCCGTTCCCACCGAAGAGGAGCCGCGCGAACTCACACTTGACGAGTATAAGGCCCTCCGAAATGCCCAACGCACTCAGCCGCAGTACAACCTGCGCAAGGCCGGCGAGGGCGAAGACCTCAGCCAGTGGAAGAACCTGGTGATGCTCGAGAAGAAAAAGGAAGGCGAACGAGGTGAGGATGATGACAGCGACGACGACTTCGACATGGCTGACTACCCGCAGCGCGTGGGCCGCCAAAAGCGCGTGCTCGGCATCGAGTTTACGTTCAACGACACGGCGCGGCGCGGTGGCGGGGGCCCGCGCGGTCGCGGCCGCGGGCGTGGCCGGGGCCGGGGCCCGCCGCGCGAGCCCGAGGTTGTGGAGGAGCGCCCGCCGTTGCGTGCGCCGGCCTCACCGCCTAAGGTTGATGACAGCAAGGATTTCCCCTCTCTTGGCTAGACTCACAGTGAGCCTTCGCTCTTCTCCCTTTTGATCGAGTTACAAATTAAAAATATTGTATGTACCGTTATTTTTGAAGTAAATATACAAAATATTTACACGAGCGTGTATTATATTACATTAAAATTTAGTTGATTTCTTCGGAAACCACCTTTCAATTTACTTATTGACTTTGGGGTTCAATTTTCAAGTTATTGAAATGGGGGTTGACTAGTCTTGCTCGCGAATCACATAGGATGCTGTAGAGGGGGAGGATAATTTTTAAGAGTTTTAATTTTGGATTCACATAGCTACAGTATGCATATGGAACTATAATAACAGTAGCTTTTATCATATTGTAATCACAGCTTATGATTTAACTATGAGTTTTATGGAATAAGGATTTTAAAACTTACAGACTGTGACAAGCTATGAATTAACTCCGTCACAATTTAGAGTAGAACATGCAAAGTAACCCTTGTTGCATTTTTTATCATGAGTTTGTGTTAACAAATGCAGACTTTGGGAACTGTAAATAGTTGATATATGTTAAAAGATAAGGTCTTAAAATAACAAGGTTGATTTTTGTTGTTACACAACTTCAGAAAAATAAACATTTTGTATGTGTGATATTTTTCTTAATTATTTTCCTAATTTACCGTACTCCTCCCCCAGAGTTTAATCTAGTAGCATTATATGAACATCTTGTCAAGTTACATTCCCTTCACTCGTTCCTAATTGAAAGTTTGGGGTTAATAAAAGCAATAGTATTCAAGTAATGTTGTATATTGACACATTTTATCACTTTCACACAAAAACAATTTACTTAAAATTTAGAGATAATAAAACAATACACATTTTGAGTTAAATATTCAACATAATAGAATTATTACTTACAAAAATAAACATCAATTACACAGAAGTGTAGAGTTGATAAGCACAATAAATAATATATTTACATTATATAGAAACATTCAATACTGTTCTATATCTGCATGTTGAGACGGGCAACAACCGTTTGTCATGAACATGCAGCATTTCTTAGCATAAAAATGTTCTAATTTATAATATAACAAAGGAACATAAATTGTTAAATGAACTTGCATGTCTTGCACATTCATGACTCATACATATGCAGTTTTATAGACATGTTTAAGTTACAGTACAGGAGAGCTAAGACTGCAATTAGCAAACATATATAATCAAAATATACAAGTGTCTGATGTAGATCAAACAAAATTATTGAGAAGAATAATTGTAGCTGACTAGTGTTGCTTGTAGATTCAAAAACTTACTTAAATTACTTTTAAGATTATTAGGTAAGTTGCAAATATTAAGTTATATTTATATTTTCAATGATTAAAGTTTCTAGTATGCAACAATAATACATTCCGGGTGTTCACAATAATTTAAAATCAACTGTTCTTATCAAGGCTGATAGCGGTTACATTTATATTATTATAAATTAGTGACGTAAAAGCGTAATTACTAAACACAGGACTTGAGTCCCATTTCACAGCCACGATATACGTTCACTTATAATAAAAGCGATAATAAAGTACAAACCTCGTAGAATACACGTGGCTAGTTATAATAATAAATACCTAGGCACATCTACACATTTTATTAAACTGCTAAAATATCCCTATCTTTGTTTGTCCATTAAACTATCAATTGACTATTATTTACATTGACAACAATACTTGTAATTAGTCACAATTATTTACAGCTGCAAAATGTATTTTCAATAATGCATACAGTAATTTCGGCCATCGACGGAATTGCAATCATGTTAATAAGTGTGTTAATTTGGATACACTTAAGTTTCACGTATTATGATGTATATTAATGTACCTTATCGTTATTACCGATTAACAGTAAAACAACGTAAAACGCGGTTTAGAATCGAGGGCCAGGTACAATACTTGCCAACAACATGGCCTTTATAGTCGTCGGGCCGACTCCAAATATCATGGGCTATGCAAAGCACACGTTACTAGAGCGCTCTAGGTAATGCTCGTTTAGTTACAAAATGCTATATTTTCAAGAAATCGAACCGATGAGAGCGTCGTCCGTAAAGCGTTTTAAAAGTAGTGCATCAGTCGGGCGGCTGTGTTCACTCAATGCCGAAGGTGTTGGTTTCTTCAACGGCGAGCAGGAGCTTCTCGTGCAGCAAGTTCGGGGTGGGGTAGGGGGGCAGGTCCAGTCGGTTGAAGCAGGTGTGCGCGCGCGGCAGGGACTCCACGCGGCCCCAGCGCTCGATGCAGAACCGTCGCGGGCCGGTGGAGCCTCGCAGCGCGGAGAACCCTTCGTACGGGATGGACGATGTGCCCGTCACGAACTGCACCAGCCGCAGACGCTGCTCGTTCGTGAACCTGTCAGAAAAGCGTATCGTTATAAATAACTCATTATAGAAGGGCTCAAAAGACACTTCCGCATGTCTTCAAAATATAAGGAAGTGGATGGTAGCCAGCGGCGCAGTGTGGTGGCGTTGTTTTCGGTCGCATTCTTAATATAATTTAGTAGGTAGGGCACGTATATACCAGCAATTCTGAACGATAAGTAAATGGTTGAAATGCTGTATGTTTAGTAATTTTTATTTATTACTGTGGAGCTTTAACTGATACAGCGTCGGTGCGATTAGCCTTTTTGAGAGGAAATAACCTGTTTATAGGGAACCGTATCCAAAGAGTGAAAACTGAATCCTATTACTACTAAGACCAGGCCGTATTCTGTACACCTAAATATCCGTCTGTGGCTTTTTAATGAGACCGTACAGATGCCTATTATAGCCAAGTCCTAATCTGACCATCTGAGGTAAAATTATTTAAAAACAAGATTACAAAACCAGATTGTCAGCCAATGACATTTAGAACTAGTTATTTTACCGCCAGTTTTAATAGTCGCCATTCGGATTCAGTTTGGTATGAAATCGGGATATAAAGTGGTGTGTAGGTACTGTACCTGTCAATAGCCTGCCAGAACCAGATGATGACGGGATGCGCGTCGTGGTACCCTCCGCGGTACTCCGTGTTGTTCCGCCAGTCGGCCACGTCCAGCTCGGGCGCGCCGGCTATTACCAGCTCCAGTTCCCGCGCGTCAAACGCCGCCACTAACCGCGGGTCTACCACCTGGTCGCAACAAATGAGGATAATTTAGTATTATAGGGTTAAGCAGAGGTGTAACTTATTTTGTCGTTGTTAAGAGTACAACCACATTTCGGTAGTTAGGCAGCTTATTGTATCAACCAGGCCCGAGTTCAGGCTACTACCGAGACATTCCTGGTAAAAAAATTCAATAACACAGGCCAGACTAGGAAACGAACCTAGGAGGATCTCACGCACATGAGTCATCATCTTCTGTTCAGGGCTTGCCCTAAGTTGGGGTTGGCTACCAGTCTGACAAGACGCAGCATCAGTACCTATTCCTATCGGAGCAACTGCGTACCTATCTGATCCAGAAACCAGTTACTAGTTAACAGGATAGCACTCGTGCAGATGAGTACCTTATTTTCGGGATGAAACCTTCAGGAGGCAGCTGGGCTTTTGGGATAATACCGGCAAGTGTGGAATTTTGTCGTACCATCAACTAACGTCACCGCCTGCACATGTGCGGCAGGTCACAGTCCTGAGGAGACTAAAAGGTTCTGCCCTACTGAGAGTGTCTAATAGTGCAATAAAAGCATAGTGGACTCACCTCGTGGAAGCCCCGCACCAGCCACTCGGTCTGCTCAGCCACTCCGCGCTCGACGCGCCAGCGCACGACGCGCTCGAGGTATTCCTTCTTGTTCCTCTCGGTGACGGGCACGTCCCGCCCGCCTGGCTTCAGTTCCCGCTCCAACACCCGCCCGTCGGCGAGGCGCTCGGAGACAGCGAAGGTCAGCTCTAGGGATGACACGCAACGGGCTGACTGGAATGTGAGACATGATTATCATTGCGTGTAAGTGAAGGAACATGAGATATCACACGAGTTCACACAATTTCTTAGTAGCAGTGCTGAGTCTGAATTTGTGCCCGGATCATCATTTCAGCCATAAGACGTCCACTGCTGGACATAGGCCTCCCCCAGAAGGGGAGGATTCGCCATAATCACCACGTTTGGCAGGCGGGTTGGCGATCGCAGTATGGATCTTACAAAGGCACAGAGAACGCTGCTGCCCATTCTCTGGTAAGTCCCATAGTCGCCTCTTACGACACCCACGGGAAGATATGGGATGGTGCTATTCTTTACGTCCGACACCATACGGCACACGTGCCCGGCTCGTGTCCTATGTACATAGGATTTACATATAACTGGCAAGATGTGGATACAGGTACACTTCTGCCTAATACGGAGTAGGGAAAAGATGGAGGACCTATTATATCCACATTGAGAATTTCACTGCAAAACCTGTCAGTGACAGGACACAGACGTACTTTGATATAAAACGTTTTTAGAAACTTGTCGTGTGTTTTTACTAAGTGACAAAAGTTGCCTTGATTTTAGTCGGAGTCATGTTCTGCGGTTATCGTGTTACTTCCTGATGTGATAAGATATGTGTGCCAGGCCGGAGGTTGTGGTCAACGTAGGTCAGTGGTTCACGGGGACTGAACAATCAATTTTCAAATTTCTGTGCTACATGGCAGACCAAGAAGATGGCGTGACGACATCTATTCCTTGAGAATTTGCAAGATTTGGCCCAGACTAGACCCGAAATAATTGAGGGGAAGCATTCGCCCAAAACGACAATACATGCTGGCTAAGTATAACAATGAGCGGCAGTAATCTCACCTGTAGCCATCGCAGCGAGGCAGCAAACTGTGCATCAAGTGCGTCCACGTCTTCGAGTGCGGGCGGTAGTCGCAGCAGCGCGCGATAGAGGGCGCGCGTGAACCACGCCTCCAGGAGGTACCCGTGCACCAGCGCTAGGCCCAGCACGCGGCCTGAGAAGCGGAACCTGCAGACAAACATAATATTATTATATCATCATCGTCATCTTCCTGCCCTTATCCCATTCTATTTGGGGTCGGCGCAACATGTTTTCTTCTTCCATTCTTCCCTGTTGAACGTCACGGTGGCATTTACTCCTTTCTCTTTCATATCATTCTTCACACAATCCATCCATCCTTTCTTTGGCCTTCCTCTCCCTCTCCATCCATCACTTTTTAACATAATATATAAATGTCTACATCATTAGCACTTTGGTTTCGATTTCGTTCCCGTGTATTTTGAAAATATAATGTGTTACTCGGTAGAGATGTAGTTTTTTTTATTTTTCTTGTAAATCATCTTTTTCTTGATTTAAATAGCAACAATCAAAAAATCTAATTTTTCTTCTTTATTATATTAGTTAAGTATTTATTGTGTTTGGCATCTGTGTACTTAAAGTTGGCGATGAAAAGGTCTTACATAGTCCGACTTCACTCAATTTTTTTTTTTAGGTAGTGGCACCTCGCAGTTCAGTCTAGGAGACTGGCTTCTGCTTAACCGGGCAAATCCCTATGGATGCCTTGACTTCAAGGCCTCCAGCCAGACTCAATGCTATTGGTAAGTACAGGTCTCTCCTCTATTGTCCTAAAGTCCACACCACCACACCACAGGCTCTTGTATCCAGGTTTTAAAATAGTTCTAAATTTCTGGTATTGGGCTGGGCCGTTGTAAGATTAAAAGGACAGAAATGTCGGAGTTCCGCTCTTCTTACGGCAAAACTACCATTAACTTAAATAAGGAAGGCATAATACCTACCCTTCAGCCAAAAGTTTGAACTGGATCCCAAAATAAGAACAGAAATATGGACAATTGAACAGCACTAGAATATTATACTTAGTTACATTGTAGGCACAGATGCCTGACCAACTCAATCCGGCTAAAATTAACACGTGGCCTAAATAATACTAGCCCTATCTGAAATATATTTGGAAATGTCTCCTGCAAGTATTTCATTGTCGAGCCCAAGCAACGGCGCGTAGAAATCGTTACACATCAGTTGAATCGAAATATGATATTATGAAATACTTTAGAACGTGCACAAAAACTTTGTAAATCTGTATGTTTGTTTGTAACTAAATACATGGTGTTTGTTGTAATCCGAGACGCGGTCGGTTCGGGTGCGCTTGCGCTGAACGACGCTGAGTAAAAATAAACACAGAGGGCGCGCGCGGCGGTGTAAAAATAAATCATATTAACGGAAATATCTGTTGCGCTTTGTAAAAGGGATGCGATGTTTATTATTGTGGTATGGAGATTGTCTTTACTGGGAGTAAATGGGTCAGATTGTATCACAACTCTTTTATGGTTAAAAATGCGTTTGAGGCATGCGTAGTGTTTTTAGCAAAGCTGTCTAATGTATCAAGTGGGACAAGTGTGGCTCTTGATCCATATAACATTGTTCAACTCTGCAAAGTAAATTATAGAAAAATGCTCTCATGTTAGTCAGGTTCTGTAGGTAGATAGGTAGGAATTGTAATAATCTATCATGTCAGTATGATAGATTTGTTAAAATTTCTTTAAATTAGGAACCTAGATACTCAAGAAGAGAGAAATCGGCCAAATCCCGTTAATATCTGACCTATGACATAATATACGTATTCCAAGCTGTCAAACTAACTCAATGACATAATTTCATATACATATATTACTAACCGCCTATCTTATCTATTTACTATTAAATAAGTAGTAAATGGTTGAGTGCCTATTACACACTGTTGTTGGTTATGTACTATGTACTAGTCACTACATTGTCCTACAAGTAGGTACTTTAGGTTCGATATAAAATCAATACATTGATATTCTACGGGTGATAATCAATACTTAATACTCAATGGAAGTACAAAATTAAGTATCTATTATCTGGTTATTTATAGATTTATAACCAGAACAAAATTGTACAGTTTTGTGAAATATGTTTTTAAACTGACATGGTAACTATAATCATTAGGTAGGAATGCTGAAAACGGAATATTTATGAAACTAAACAACCCAATAACTTCGGTTTATCCGTGATCATGGTGCTTGCAACAGCGGCAAAATATCGGAAACTCAAAACAAACAGTAAACATAGTAAATATCCCGTTTTCAGTGTTAGTGAAAACACTGAGAATAAACAAAACTAGTTTTAAACATTACTTATGTGAGTATCAGATTTTATGTAAAATTTAACATAATACCTAGGGGATCGGATAAAAAAAAACAAATTAGTCTTTCAGATAGATTTCCAAAAAATATTGAACACATATTTTTTCTTTTTTCACATTAACAAAAAATGAAGACACAGTGAAGATACAGTGCTTTGAAAACTCGTGAGCTTTTCGAAAACGTCAGATGTCAGTACATTTTTACCTACTAATGACGTCACAACCTCCCACTCATGATCTTTGACGCGTTATAACTTCGTCAATTTTTATTAATTTGATAAAACAAAAAACACGTATCCAATATTTTTCGATAACCTAACTGACGGACTTATTAGAATCATATTTTTTTAACTCGGTCCGATCCCCTATTCAATTGTAAATCATCTTGAAAGACGTTCTTCATTTAATTTCAGACTAAAACATTTTATTCTGATGTCACTGTTTGTTTAGTAAGGAAAAAAATTATAAAAAAAAAAACAGAAGGAAATTAGACTTTTGATTCGTTGGTCTAAAGGTCGCAGGCGCGTCTGCTGAGCATGACCTCCTGGGTTCAATTCCCAGGTCGGGAAAGTGTTATTGACTTTTCTATCAGGAGTTTTTCAGAAGCAGCCACGGAGCTATATACATGGGAATTGGGATTTAAACACAACTGGTGAAATGTAAGTGTAATATTAAATAGACCTCTACCTTACCCTTTTTTTTTGGGGTGTGGGAAATCATCCAATAACCCCTCCCGCTCTTGGGCAGAGCGAAAGGGAGTGTCAGACTTCTACTGAATAAAAACCACCCAGGTTCCTTCTTAGCCCTTCATGTCGAGGCCGCGGTATCTCTTGCGAACAACCCGCAGCCCCGACGGGCAAATAATGTCCCTTAATGTCCCCTGTCCCTTCCACCTCAATAGACATTTGAAGGTTGTAATAGAACCAACACTATTAACTTAGTTCTTGAGCAGTCACAGTTATAACGTCTAACAAGGTAACACAGTCAATGCAATGGTAATTACTGCTATCGTGTATTATGTGGTTTAAAATAAATATACGTACTACTTAATAAGATGATAATAACTATTATTTCAAACAACAATTATTATTTCAGTAATTATTGTTATTTGAATTAATTGCATACAATCTATGTGTCACAAATAAATATAAGGTGCTCATTCTGCTTGGTTTTACTTGTATAAACAAATAAATAGACTTTTAAATTTGATAATTAAAGCCTTTTACTGTATGCATACGAGTATGACAAAAAAATATTTTTTTTAAACACAACAGACAGAATAGAATAGAAAACATTTATTTTCAAGTAACTAAGACCCATAGACAAATACCTTAACCTAAATATACATACTAATAACATTTGTGTTACAATTATGTGTCTGTCTGTTGTGTTATTTATTTGTATGCATTAATGTATTTTTATAATCGTTTCAGTCAAAAAATGTCTACTGCTGCACGTAAGCCTCCTTCAAACATCACCACGATAAAGAGCTCCTCGACTAGCTCCCACCT
This sequence comes from Diarsia brunnea, assembly GCA_949774965.1. NCBI lineage: Eukaryota > Metazoa > Arthropoda > Insecta > Lepidoptera > Noctuidae > Diarsia > Diarsia brunnea. Next base: position 17,952,960 of record OX459002.1, on the reverse strand, counting down.
TCACCCCTTCTGTCCTAGTCCCTTTATAGGGTCAAACTGCCGGTTGGAAAAAGAAATGGCATCCTTACCTACACAACTGGCCTCATTGGATCCTGGATGTACCCTGTACGGGACCTACCCGGTTTCTATGAATAGGTAAAAATATAGCCAGGAAGATAGTTGCTTTAAGCTTGCCCTGGTATTGTCATTCCACAAGGATCAAGCAGCAAATCTGATTTCTATTAGATTAGAACAGAATTTATTTATTTTCAGGTAACAAAAACCCATAGACCACCATTCTTTTTTGGGGGGTGGGAAATCATCAAATAACCCCTCCCACTCTGGGCAGACCGAAAGCAGACTTCTACTGACTAAAAACCACCCATGTTTCTTCTTAGCCCTTGTGTCGAGGCCGCGGTATCTCTTTCGAACAATCTGCAGCCCCGACGGGGCGCATACACCACCTTAAACTAAATATACATAGTAATAATACAGCTTGTGTTAGCTCCTAGATAGCAGCAATAAACTGCTGGCACCAATCTAGGGTTCAAGATAGAAGAATATACAATTTCTGCAGTTAGCCGAGTGCAATTAGACAAGAAATATTCAAAAGGTGGAAGTTTGTAGTCGTCGAACTTTTTTGGGACTTTTTTAATTGAGTTCCTAGAGGTTTATTTTATAAATTTTAGGTAAATTGAACCGCAACAAGGAAATATTCAAGAATCCCAAATTCATGAGAGTAGGTAGTGACTAAAATTCTTTGGCAAATATAAAATAAATCGACATTTGCGAATTTTTATTAATTTCACTCGTAAATAGTTTTCTTGAATATGTTTCTGTCCAGTTATCTGTGAAAAAGTATCAGTTAATTACTACTGACAAAAACAAAAGGAAATTTTCAACAAAAAAAACTTAAAATATGCATTTCGACGCCCACAATGAACAAGGAAACAGACCAAATTAGCGTTCAATGGATGCACACAGGTCACAGGTTGTATTGTGGAATTACTACGCCACAGTATAAATTCAATGAATTTCAAGTTATTCATGAACGAAAACAAAAATATTTCAAAAGGAAACTAAAAAAAAACTCTCGAGAGTCCAAATTTATTTTTAATTATTCTTCTCCACAACCCAAGAAACTTAGTAAAAAAACTCCGTTCCACCCATTGACTTATATATTACTGCGTAAGGACTGGGCGGACGGCATGTTAAAATGACGACTCGAACGTGGTCCCAAAATGGTCTTTCCTAAGCCGAAGTGAACTAGTCCACGATCGGCTCTCTTCGGGTGCGGTCGTAAATTTATGTTCTTTATACCTCGAAAATACCACGCCGATTATACAAGATTACGTTAACGAGCAGACTACACCGATTCTCTGTATGGCGAACGCGTCGAGCAAATGTTCGGACGACCGTATCTTTAGTTTTTATATCTATGGTTCCACCTTATTGTCTAATTGCACTCAACAAAGTAGTCAAACAAGAAAACAGAATTTTCCATCTCTTCACAAGATTTATCTCAGCATCATTATTCGATTTAGATCGTGGTAAAAGATTATCACACTCATTTGCAATTCAATGTCTGCCAAAATAGAAACAAAAGCATGCCTTGGGATATTTCTTTAGTTACCAGTTATAACGACCGTATGAGAAAACGTGATGGTGATACTTAATATTATGATACTTTAAAAGCTTTGTTTTTTCTGTTATTAAGTACTAGCTGTTGCCAGCGGCTTCGCCCGCTGCAACTCGAAAATTATCCCACGGGAAGTTAACAATCAGGATAAAAACTGTTAATCCAGGTTTTAAACTAACTGTGTACCAAATTTTATCCAAATCCTTTCAGTAGTTTTTGCGTGAAAGAGTAACAAACAAACACACTCACAAAGTTTCGCCTTTATAATATTAGTGTGATATGGTAGCAAGTAGACAGGCCACAGGAAAGTATTTGATCAGCGCCTACTATAACAACTACATTATTAGGTACTGCCTCGTTGGTGGTGGTGGTAGTGCCGTGTTGTTGGGTTTTTCATCAGGAATATCTCAGTAGCAACCACGGAGTATGGATTTGTGCCCGGTTGATGGCAATAGGCTCTATTGCATGAGACTTAAACATAACTGACGCAATGTGGGTGCACTAATTGGTACACCTCTGTCTAAACCTTCAGGGAAGACAGGCGTGATGTTATGTTATCAGATGCCATCACAGCGTTTAAATTTTTCAGTTTCAATCGGAAACAAAAATGTATGGACTGCTTCTGCTTATAATAATACAATCTAGCAGGCTGAGGTATCATGATTTCAGCCGAAAGACGCCCGTCCTCCACTGTTGACTACGTAAAGGTTCCAGGGAACTGGAACCTTTGAGCCCAAGCTTGCTTTTCGACGAGTTTAAATCTTCAAGAATACCAAAAGCTGCAGAGGTCGATTTGTCGGTCTACAACCACAGTGTTCCTTTGCCTGCCAATGTACTTTGCTATAGTATTCTATAAAAAAAGCTTAGGCTCCCAACAAGCAAAAATATATCACCATACATGTATTACGTTGGCGCAGCATGTCTTCTTCTTCCATACTTCTCTGTTACTCATCATCTCATGAGACACTCCTTTCTTACGATGTCATTCTTAACACAGTCCATCCATTGTTTCTTTGGTCTTCCTCTACTCTTATACCCATCCACATTCATACTCAGAACAAGTCAACAAATAAATAATCCAAAAACTTACCATTCATGATGGTTATCGACAAAAGACGACATTGGTGACACGTGGACCGTGTACGTATCATTCGCTGAATACTCGAACAGTCCGTAGTAAGGGTTGAAGAGTTCCCTCGAGAGAAGGAAGAAGAATTCTCTGCTGGGTCCACCGTAGTCCAGGCCTTCTTCTCCGTCCCATAGCACGCAGAGTTTGCCCTTCTGTAGCTCCTTCTTGTTGCATGTCATTATTCTTCTGAAGGCGTCTTCTAGAAGATGTTCGCGTCGAATGTGCAGTCTGAAAGGAGGTAGGTTTTCAGTTAGATATAATTAAGGAAATGGGAATTGTGAGGGCAGGGGTTTTTATTGAATTACGTATTTTGTTAAATAAATTTAGTCATCGTAGAAGCCTCAATACTACTTCAAACTTATTCTATGTTGTTGTATGAATTGCCCCTTACTACAACAGAACAAATTATTCAAAATTGAAATATAATATATTTTATTTTATTTAGGTACTTTGAGTTTAAGGCCTCCCCTATGCATTTTGGTCCTCTCCTCAATCCTCTCTTTGGTTTTGATCGCATCCAGGATTTTCAGTGTTTTATCACAATAAAGCACCAAAAAACTAACCTGTCTGGGGCTGTCAGGTAGATTTCGACCCAGTCCATTTCACAGAGAGAAAGGCCGTGTCCCAGCTGTGGGAACGACGTAACATTATGTAAAATACAAAACAATACTCACTTTAACTTGCCAGGTCCTTGTCCATATCCTTTGCTCTCAAGCTTCCTGTAGAAGGCTCGGAGTTTAGCCTCGAAGTCGCGTCGCTGAGGCGCGGGCGCCCGGGTGCTCCGCGCGGCGGCCGGGGACGCGGCGGGGGAGGGCGAAGCACCCGCTGACGCTGCTGCCACGGAACACCCGCCAGCGGGCACGTAGCTCATGATCTCCTGCTCGAACAGGCTGTGGAAGATTGAGAAGTTTTGGTTAGAATAAGGTCTAAAAGAGCTAAAAATTTGATGACATGTGATATCTTTCCTACCCCAACTAGGCCCGTGTTGTGGATTAGGAGGGCTGTCCCAGCACTGGGAATATAAAAGGCTTATTACGCTAAGGTCTAAAAGAAGCAGTTTTTGGCTTTTTAGACTGACGACTTCTTTTTGGATTCGGGACTACTTAATGATGACGGTTTGGCCAGCTCTCTAACCTGGTCTGGGAGATAGAAGTGTTAAAACGTAAGGTAAGCAGTGGGATACTTTAGCTAGGGTGTCTACCCACTTGGAACAGAAAACAAATCTTAAACTGAAGGCAAAGGGTATGTTTAAGAGTCTCCAGTCTGCGTTAGACCTCAATCAAATAATGTTTGTTTAAGCAACATAAGTACAACGTTCATCTTGTCCGTATTACTAACAATTTCACGCTATGCTAACCACGGACGTAGCCGCTATGTTGGTACTACACACTAAACGGACGTCTGGCAGTCTGGCCGTGTGGTGGCAACTGTGGCGCGCCGCAGTAACCTCCTTAGGGACTGGCAGTCTGGACGCAAAATGTGGCGCGCCGCAGTAGCCTCCTCAGGGATAAGGCTGAAACGGTGTGGTTTACCGACAAATATTTAGTGGGAGTTTATGTAAAGCTTTAGTAAGTTTTGGTTCAAATGGTCCCTTGAATGTATCATGAAAATTTAATTAAAAAGAAAAACAAGACTTATTTACATGAAATGAAACTGAATGATGTCTCAGGAGATATCATATCCATTGTTAATTGTGTATGTCCGTCATAATATTAGTAAATTAAAATCAAAATTAAAAAGTATAAAAACCTTCATAAATGCATACAAAAAAAGAACTAATTTTCGCAACAATAAAACGTTTGCTTAGATCTTACAACGAGATAAATAATGAAATATTATTATCAATTTAAATTGAGTATGTTTTTGTTTGCAAACTGTGTATTATAAACCTCAAATAATTTCCTTTATTAACACATAAGGAAATAAATTATACTAAGTAGATTTGTAGTTGTATTTCTAAAATAAAACCCGATGTAGGTCGTGTTCAAGGTTCTGTAATTGCAACGTATTACAGCGGCATAACAATGTGTTTAGATCCTTATTAAACTGGTAGCGCGATTTTTTACGTAGACTAAGTATTTAAAACATGACTGAAAGAAGAAATAAAATGCACTATAATCGTACAGACACCAGTCGTATGACGTGTCAACGTAATGATAAATGCATACAACAGGGCTATCGCTCATGAAATCTTTTCAAAGGTCGAACGTAACAATTTGATGAGTTCATTTTCAACCTTGTTACACGCAAAAAGATAAAACAGTAAACACTATACTTAATGCATAATTGCGTTCCTCTATCTACACAATAAACGGCAAACATATATAAATGAAGAGCCCATATTCGCCGACTGTATCTCGCCCGGTATCGTAATATCAATTAAAAGTAGGCCCAACATGTGAAAGTGAGACTCCTTCGTTATTTACCAGAGCGTAGACTATTAAAAGTATAATAATAAAGGCGAGCGACGAGCGGTGTGAAACTGACTGACGCTCATCCATATCGCGGCCGGCCAGCACCTGACGCTAATGTGGGAGGCTTGGGACACGACTGTCTTCTAAAACAATTTACAACACCAGCCATTATTAAAAACTTCATTAAACAAACGAGATAAGAGCATCTACAGAACATCTCAAGTCCGTACTCTCGCACTGCTCGGCCAAACTGGCCAAGTGGCCACTAGGTGCAATGAACCGTGATAGATTATGACCAAAAAGACGAGAGCAAGGCCGGCCCACATAAGACAGAGACAAAACGCCGGGCTCTAGGCCCGTAATACCCGTAATCGATTTAGGAGAGCGGGAGATTTAGAACCGCAACGCCCCTCGCTCGTGATCGAGATTCGGTAATTAGTATAATAATTTCATTTGGGCATTGGGCCCGGAGAATTATACGTGAAGACACGCCGCGCGCGCACGCACCTCCCAGAGCCTGGATCATTAGATATAGCTCTGTGTGCTTAGAATCGTAATCGATATTTTTTATTGTTAGGCCGGGCGTCGAACAAAATGGGTAGACCAAACAAAACTGGAGAATTTTCGAAGTAATTCGATGTTGAAACAATCAAAACAATGAGTTCGCCGAAACGTACATCGTTCACAATCACGTTCGCGTCGGCCATATGAACGTATCGAGCCCTTTTACAGAGGAACCTTCGGCTAATGTTTGGTTGATCTATTAGTGGACGTGCGAGAGGCACTTTATGTTAGACACGTGCGTAATATTGTCTATTGATAGGCTGCAGCATTGTTTGTTGGGTCGAGTCGCGCGACAATGGTGAAGGCATCTGAGGAAACTTTGAAGTGCCTGTTGCACCAGCGCGTGCGCACGGCCAGCGGCAACGCAAGGCCGTCTCCCGACCGGCCGCGCCCGTTTGATGGGAATGACCTAAAATTACCCGCAACGATACACATAATATTATCTGTGTACGTGTAGGCTGTACGGTTTGTTACAAGATTGGTGAGAAAATAGTTTCCGGCACGCAAACCGAGAGCGAATTAGAATCACATTTTTGTTTTGTAAAAGTCAACAAAAGGAGGCAGTTGTGACTTGAGAGATGCGTGTGTTCGTGATGGCATGATGGAGCAGTCATTACACAAGCATCCGGCATGGTCGTCATATATCATCAAATGCCACCAATGGCCGAAAGTTAATGAGTATCGGAGGCATTCCCCCGGAGCCCCGGAGCCGCAGAGGGGCGGCGCACGCGCCCGGAGCAGCGCGCGCGCCGGTCACGTCCCGGCGCGCCCGACAGGTGTGCGAGGAGTGGCTCGACCACGCTCATTGTACACACGCTGTGATAGCCGAGCAGATAACGCGGCCGCTACCCGTGCCTGACGTCTCCATTCTGTGTCAGGGCTGAATCAAAGATGACGCTGCGAGATCCCGATCTCGTGTCTGTAGTAGTTATTTAATTAACAGTGACCGTGTCCAGACGATGGTTGATAAGCCTCGTCAAATGTGAACGTATGATGAGGGACAGGTAGAAGATTTTTACGAGGTCTATTAAACTTGGATGATTTGGTTTAGTTGTGGCCGGGTTGCGTGCACGTGTGTAGTGTAAAGACGCACTTTGACCGCAACATGCGCCTGCGCAGGCCCCCGGCCGTAACTCATCGCTGAACAGCTGCCATTGATGACTCCTAAGAACACTTCCAAGTCGTTTGGAAACAATGCGTTTGCCTGCCGATGGTTTAAAATAACATACTGACTGTTGTCTGCAACAATAAAACGTCGAAGAGTTTACGAAGCACATGTCGCGACATATGCTGCATCTGACTTGAAATGGTCTTTATTTTTTGTACTTCAACAATATACCCTCTACTTACTTAGAGTTAATGATTCTATACTTTGACTGGTAATTCAAAAATATGATATAAAGCTCCACATTAGGCTCGCAGCTTGTAATTAAGGTCCCCTAAACATAATCACCCATGATGAGCTCTCCTCGCCGGGGGCCTCCGCTGGCCACGCGTTAGAATGCCTCGCTGGGGGAAAGGAAAGCTGATTGCTGGCCCTAGCGGCCCCTGGTCACTTGTACTCTGTGTCATTTACTCGAAGCGTCAAGAAAACTCAGGAGAGATGGAGTAATTGCTGGCTACGTCTGTTGTATCCGTTACTAATTCATAATTGTCATACGGTAGGCGTCCCCTTAATAACTTGTCTTGTCTTACTGGTGGAGTTGTAGCAAGTCACAATCTTCGTCTTAAACTACGTTTATTGTAGACCTCTAACAGCTTTAAATGCCCATTGAAATGCAACAAATAACACGTGAAAAGCTTTTAGAGTTTGTACAGAGTTCTCGCGTTCAGTTAATATTTGAACGTAGCTCTCAATAATATCAAATTACTTCCGACAACAAAATCTAATTTTGACACGTAGATCCGAATCGAATTGCTCTTTAACAATAGCTGACTTGTTTATACGGCTACGTTTAGTCCCAAATGATTTCTAGAAGGTAAAACGGAATTATGTAATGCTCGACATTGGTGCGACCTCAGTGGAATTAGAAGCAGATACGTGTCTAATAATTTTGCTAAATTACTTCCTATGATAAAGGTGTAGCGTTAAGAAACAAAAGCTTGTGTTGCGTTTCGTACAAATAAAGTGGTGTTTTTGTACTACGATCACGATAAACCTTAGTAGTGAAGCGTGATGACCTAATATTCTGGCGACAGACCGCTAATTAAAATGGAATAGGTATTTTGTGTAGGCATTTAATATAACATTATTCTGTTTATTTACTAATATTTACTGTGAATTCCAATGTTTTCCCTATGGAGTTCGCTGGGAGGACAATGGCGTTGGTCGTAGAGATAAAAATAATGATATAATAAATAAATATAAATTGAATAAATACATTTATGCAGACGAATGAGAAAATCATTTTGAACTTGAAAAGTTGTAACTTGTAGCGTAGCGTCCCTTATGATGACCAAAGGACCAAAAATTTGATTCTTCTCCCGTTGTTTATAAATTAGGTTTTTGTTCTAAACATGCACATTTTAAACTGACGCCTTATATTATGCAGGTAACTTAACATTTTTTATTCCATTCATAAATCATAGCGATCCCGTCTCACCTACAAATTAAGTTTCCAAGAAATTTTATAAATTGAAAAAAGCTCTGAGATTAAAGCATTATGTGATAATAGGGATGCTGCATAAAAATTAAATTTGCGTTAAATTAAGTCTTTTATGGAGAATATTAATACATTAATGTTCCTGTCTTAGTTTTTTTCGGAATGGAGGTGTGCTAAAGCTTCACGAATAATAATAATCGATTAGGCGGCTTCAAAAGCTCTCTAATAGTCGATTACGAAATCGACATTGATTTATGTCACATCTATAACACATTTGAACATACAAGAAATTGTAGTAAGACATTTTAAAGCTTAATCATAAAAGTAAATACCATTTGATGACAAAGCTGTCGACATCCCAGAAAGATTCAAATAAATCTTCTCAACAATATTTCCGGTATTCAAATCCCAGATAGGTAATTGTCAAATAAATACCTGTGTGTACATTTACACTATCACAAGTTTTGACAATACCAAAACTGGAGGAGTCTTTGGTCAACTGGACCTACTCGAAATGGACCCGCGCCAGTCGAACAAGTAACATTTTGACTTGGTCGATTTGTTAACAGTTTGACGCGGGTCCAGTGGTGCGGGTCCAGTTGACCAAAGACTCCAAGCCGCAATGGAAAAACATCTTTCATTGCATTGAAGTGTGATTATCATAGAGCTGAAAATTGTATGGCCGCCACGTCACGCCAATCAGGATATTACGAAGGACTTCCGTTGTTGTTTACTGGTACGGCAACATACGGACAGGATGATTATTTATGTAATGATTACATAAATCACCCTTTTGTTTTGCTAATATCCTTATTTTATTTTATTACCGGTTAGTAACACAACACGTAACACCAAACATTGATTTTGACGTGCACAGCTTTTTAAATTTATTTTGCACCATTGTATGTTTCTTTAAAGCCGTATCTGTCCCACTGCTGGAGAAAGGCCTCCCCCATTCCTTTCCAACTATCCCGGTGTTTTGCCTCCTCTGGCCAATCAGTCAGAAACGAGTCCCAATCATTACCATTGTATAATAATCGTCACCATTGTATTATACAATTAATTGTGTATTTGTGTGGTTAACATTAAAGCATTAACGTGGTAATTGAGTTTATGCTACTCGTAGCTACTCCATAATAACCCTGGTATCGTATTCAAGTGTAAGGGAACTCGGACTTCATAACTTGATAAGTCACTAATAGTAAGCAAATAGTAACAAACAATGCCGTATGCACCACATTTTTAAACGTAGTTTTATTAACTCATAGTCAGTTCTAAGAATATGTTCGTGAAAATGGACGCATAACCGCAGACTACTTTTACAGAGTAAAAAAGTAACCACATAATATGACAAGACGATAATTAGAAGAGTTTTAAACTCTAGAAAAATTAAAACTATGATTATTGTTTTAAATACTTGTCTAACAAACACTATTAATGAACTAAGGTACATAGACCTATTTACGTCCAAAATTCCAAATGTGAGTAAGTAAAAGTTTGGTGATACCGTATGTAAAGCAAGAAACATATATTTAGTTATTTACGTTATATTACTAATGTAAAATAACATATTCATGTGAAGCTGTCCACCCTTAATTTCTTTGTAATTAATGAACGTTTTTATGCGAGCCCCGCCGGAAGTCGACACAATGGCGGTAGTAGGGGGAAACAATGGCTGACATGGGACTTTGTTAAACTCTGACCTCCCAATCGTTATGACAACCGCTCAACTATTAAAGAGTCAACATTTAGGTGCGATAGTGGTCTAAAATTAGAAATTCTGGTATTGCAATTAGACTAGAAGGTGACTCCATCATGGTTGGGGAAAGAGGGTGATGACCGTTGTCAAAATTTAGACAAGATTCCACCAACCACTAAATGCGTTTAACGCTTACCATGATTAAAGCTCCATCCTGTCATGTTTAAAAAAAATGTTTGACAGAATCAGATCGATGTTTAGCGTGGAGCGCTGATTTTGGTGGAAGCGGGCCTTAAAACAGTGCCATTATTCAATGAATGTAAACTGCTAATCTGATAATTAAGAAACAACACTATTTCATTTATTTCACTTTCGCAAAGTCTTACTTTCTGCAACATGACTTTCGCAAAAAAAGAAACAATTATGAGAAAAAATAAAACTGCGAAACTAAAGCATTTTACACACATACATAAGTGTACCTATATTAGAACAGTTTTTACGGTATGTGAATTTACAATCACAAAGAACGTAATTTTGTCTTGAAAGACCAAGAAATAACATGACGTAAGACGTCAAAGAATTTTTAAGGTCCTTTTTCTAATGAAAACAGTTTAGTATGTTACATTTACAACTGTTGACGTAGAAACTAAAGGGTTACGATCTATAAACGAAATGTGGGTAACTCGTGCAATGAGTAATGTTTGATGACAGGAAACGCAAGGACAATGACCGATTGGCGGGAACACTCCTGCGCATCGACTGAAGCGGTGCCTTCGCTTTGTTTCTTTATTTTCTAATGTAAGCTTTGAGTACACAACATAGTAATCGGACTGTTCATATTTGTTTTTTGACTGTAGATAAAGGAAAATTTAAAAAACAGTTTTGGCGAGAACCTCTTGTGAAGTCAATCTGCTTGAATGATTCACACTGGCTGTGACAAATTGTTTTATTTGTTGCTAGAGTTTATGTACAGACGCCAGCTCATCAAGCTACCCGAAATTGACCATTTTCCCAATTGACCTTAAACCTAATGCTCTAGCGATTAATATTTTTTTTTTATTGCAAATCTATTAAAGTAATTTGATAGATTCTAGTAGCTTGATTGTGTCTGTACTTATGTTAAAATATTATTCATACCAGAGTTTTCATCCTGCCATCTCTTTACATTAAACCCGCACATCTCCTTTTTAAATGAAGTTCAAGGTGTAACGAAAACGTTGAAAAAACTGATATGACGAGTCTATTGTGGGCTGTCAACAATCCAGTCCTTGGGCATGAGAGTGGCTCTACCAGTTAGACTCGTCCTACAATGCCATTCCAGCCGACTGCCCCTAGTGTCCAACAGGCCCTATTGTCACGCACTTTGCGTTTGAGCAGAAAAAACGACGCCTTGGTAACAGTAGACGGTGAATTAAAAAGGGCTGTATTGGCTTAATGAATATATTTGTTGTTGAATTTAAAGTAAAGGGACATATTAAATTACTAAAAGTATTTTTTTACAAACCTTGATTTTGCCTCTAACAAAAATTGAGACGACCTTACAATTCATTAAACTCCTTTTAAATGGCATACGCATATCAATTTATATAATAGCCCATATTTATCCATGAACCGAAGAAATATGAAAATAGTGTTATAAAAACAATAAGCATAAGAAAAGAAGATTCTCCACACACGGTATAATCTATATCGCGCTGTTTGCCCAAACGCGAGGACCGACACTAACGCGGCCAAAATTCTTCAAACGCCAAAAGAGTTTGCGTCTAGAAACAATAGTTTTAAGGAAGAAATAAAGTCCAAAATTGCTTGGCCCAAAGGATCAGATGAATTTGTTTATCTGTATCGCATCGGGTCCATCTAAGAGAATGATAGTTCCCATATCGAGTGGATTACGACCGAAACCATTACGCTTTACGACGATTTGATTGGTACCCGCAACAAACGATATAGGAGCACGCTAACACCGTATAAAGTATAATACCGACACGTAAAAAGCCCACAATTTACGACTTCTCGTAAAACTTGTGTCCTATTGTTAATTTAAAAGCGATGAACGGCGATAACTCACATTAACTACGTTTGTTTTAGGCATCGATAACGGCGTACGGGTAATTATTTTACGATTTGTTTGTTTTACGAAATACTTGATATTTCTTATCGATTCCATTCAGTGCGAGGTGTTTGGTATTATAATCCCTTTTTATGATAAAGGGAAATTAAATAACACGCCTGAAAGACGTCTGAAGAAAATTGCTTGAAATATTTCTACGTGATGTATTATACGAGTAGATTAAAAATAAATTCTAGATTATTATCCAAAAACTAATAACTATGAATGACGTGTTCATAGAATTTGACTCATTCAACAAATATAATAAAGCAGACAGCAAAATTGGAGCCACAAAAGAAAATGAAGGACAAAGCTTGAAAATATGAATAAGTTATGAAAACAGAACGATGAAAATAGAACCAAGCAAAGGTTACTGAAATACCTGCTGACGTCAATGTTAAAACTGATTTAGATATGTAAGTGTTATCACACGTGAATATCACACAAAAGCATTTCCTGAATTCGAGTCTTAGGCAGTTTGGCAGATGTCCCAATTTCGCGGAATTTAGACATTTTTACCCCTTCTTGATGTATTGATGCTCGAATTTAGCTTTAAAATATTAAAAAGACAGCAGAAAATACTTCAAAGCCTCGTGCTACGTTCAAAACATGAAGCATTCCCTTTCTTAATTAAAGACACTGAAGCCAGCGAGAATAAAAAGGTTGGGATTGATCTGTACTAAAAAATGCTTATCCGCTGCCAAACGTCCTATTTACCATTTGAGAGCGTTTCTTTGACAATCACCGCTGTTCCCGAAACATTGGAAGCACAAAGACACTACACAATTGTGCACCTTTCTAGGGCACCTCGACAAAGGACCAGATTACGAGTATATTGCAAACATCTTTGTGGTGTTTACCGAGGATATTTATTGCGATGCCCCGGCACTGGTTGAAGATGTAAACGCAGTACGTTTGAATATTTTTGGGATAAAGATTACGCTTATAGGACAGGTTTGTAACCTATAGTTTTCGGAAGCTCTAATGGCCTTAATATTTCCGTTTACAACAAGCAGTAAGAGTATAATAAAACAGCAGATGATAACCGCTTTATTGTCCTCTGAAGTGAACCTTTAAACAATTTGCTTATAATTTCAAATAATATAGCTAATAGTGCTGTTACCAACCATTTGTGCGTTAGCCATTCCATCGCTTTTAATACCTTTACTTAGTGTACCTGTGATTTATGAAGTATCCAATACTGCATTTAATTTGCGGTAATTTTCGCTTCCACTATTGTCATTGAATTTCAACAGCGGCTATTAACTGCATTATCTCTATTCAAATGTCTGTACAGCGATTAATGATCATTACTCACTTTTATTTATGTTGTATTTGACGCCATAAAAAGGACATAGACGAAAACTCCAAATTAAGTTTTCTCACGACCATTAAGTTTGGAACAGGATACATATTTCTGGAGAAGCTGTGAAAGGAAGCTGTTTGTCATAGGAATTTCGGTGAGATAGTTAAGATCAAAGTTAAAACTAGTTGAAGGCAATAACCCAATCATGTAACTGATTATTTGGAAATTGAAGAATCATTTGAATAAATTATTTCAATAAGGACTCTGGTTAAATGTAGAAGAGACAATGCTACTAAATTATTGATGCGCCGGAAACAAGTCGAGGTATGTTGATTTCCGGCCGAGCCAAATAAAGCGAAACCTATCGAGTTTACATTTAGATGCGCTTTGTTACGACAATTACCATTCCTTGAGCTTCGTCAAGCTTTTCGTTCTACCTAGGCCATTATTGGCTCTTAAATGGAGATAATAATTAGTAAGAAAATTAATATAGATCAATCTTGATTCTTGAGCATTAAGGTCGATATTATTACGGTCGGACGTTGCCACATTTACGGAACTTTGCCCTATTAATTTCAGATAGGGTCCGATAACAGCTGTCGGGCACCGGTGTTGGCCAATGCCTTGTGACGTCATAATAATTGGCTATCCCGCGAAATTACACGGTGCACCACTTATTCGCAAGTCTGCGATCAGAATCGTGAGTTACAATATACTAGTAACGACTTACTGTGATCAATGTCTGTGTCTACTCACTGTTCCGTGATATAAATTGTAAAATGAGCTTTGTGGACTCTCCCTTGTTTATGCGAGGAAATAGGTCGTCCGGAAACGCGAATGACCTCTACATTATTATCCATGGGTTCAAAGGGCTGATAGACGTATTTTTATCCCGTACAGTTACATTGTTTGGTCTTAATTTATTACTTTTTGGTCCTTTTGAACTGATATTAATTTTGGGGATTAAAAACTGTTTAATTATTTTGCTATATTCTCTTCTTACTGAATACATGGCAAAAGGAACTTATAAGACTCATTCGAAGCCTGTCTAAAATATATTTTTATTTAATCGGAAAAATAACTTAAAAGAGCAAGAATAAATTATTAGGTACTTAGTGAGTGCTAAATGGTTAATTCTATACTCGACACCGGTAGTTCATAACTGACACCTAGTTTCTTTACGACTACCTTCACCTAAATAAGCTTTAAAACAGTTTCACTTGAAACAATAAGGTTGTTACGTAAAGCAGAATACTGCATAACACATAATCTTCAAAAAAAACCATGCCTGCTGATCTCATTCACAATGTACATTCATCAAAATTTACGACTAGTAAATTGCCTAAATTACACTTAAGGGTCATCTTAGATGCCGTGACTGTAAAACTTCCATGTAAAGCAACACTTAATAAGTTTGTTTGTAATCAACTCTGTTTTGGAATCCTACGAACAACCTTCACCTAGGCTAGTAGAGGACATTAAGGGGCAATTTCATGCCTCCAATCGATATTGACAATGGTAATGATTGTTGGAAAATTCATCAACTGTCGACCAATAAGGACTCATAATGGGAACCTTATATAGAATGTAAAAATGTAGGTACTACGAGTACGAAGCACATTCAAATGCATTGGACGTTGTAAGTTATTTGTATGAGGGTTAAAACGTATGCTAATTTACCTGTAGGTGTAGGGACCGTAATTAAACCAGCAACTTGAGGGGAAAGTCCAGACTTTAATCTGTGAGAATAGTCGTCTACAATTAACAATGATGAATGAGAGACGATGGCAGCACAGATAGGTGGCGTAATTTTTGCATAACCTATTGGAGGTTTCTACTTCGTGAGACAACGGAAAACAACAGTTTTGAGATGAATGAAGACATTAATAAAAACGTTCGGTTTGTTACGCATGCAGCTGAAAGCGCACGCATCTTTACGATATGCGACGAACGTGCGAATAGGAACACTTGCGCAAGCGCATACGACTCGCCGCTTCACTCTCGTGTTACGGGCTTTTATTGCTACTAACTATTTATCTACTCCAGTTGCGTCTATGATAAATTGTCATGATAACCAGAATTTTCAGATGTCACTTTCTCCTCCCGGACGAGTAAAACCGTAATAAGAGAAGATATTTAGAATAGTAAAATTTTGGGAAGCTAATTTCGCAATATTTAATGCAAATTTTGATTACTTACAGGCTGAAGACAACGCCAAAGGTTTTTGAGATGACCCCCATGGTCTTCTTCCAACCCTTGATGAACTGGCGGCGGCGCGCCCCCCGGGGCGGCACCGCGCGCGCCCCGAGCTCCGTGTAAGAATTAATTTTGCCGGCCTTCGGAGCCCGCAACCAAACCTCTCATCACTAGCTCAGTCACTTCACTGATCAAACTTGGTACCACACTGCATAAACTCCATAACTCATTAAAGAAACTGTTTGTCCAAATTTTAGAAGGGTCCCACCCTGGCCTGTCGTCGTACGGCCCTCCTCATTACAATACAATCCTCTCCTGACGACTTATTTCGATTGTCCAATTTGAATACCAAATCGGTGCACAGTCACGTAAGGTTCGATTCACGTCGCACTCGTAGTGATGAGTGTGCGGACGATGAGCTGCGTGCGCTCGGTGTGGTGTCGCGGGCTACACTGCCTCTGACGTTACGATACTGTGATTGTATCGTAGCCCGTAGAGCCGGCTGCGGCCGTCGGGGACGCTCTACGGCCGCTACGGGGGTGTTGTGTGACTTCGTAAGCTCGCCTGACTCACGGTACAATTGCGTTGTTTTACGGCGTTATGTTTGTGCAGGCGGCTGCATAGCAGTCCGTTTGATGCAGTTTCAATTTAACGGAAAATCTCTACGCGGAAGACACCTCCGGGCACGTTGTCGGATTTTGCACGCGACAATTACGCACGATTCAAAAACGCTGCTCGCTTTCATGTAGCTTATTGAACGCCTAGAGGTATTTGTTGCGTGTCCGTCTGGCCCTTAGACCGCTGTCAGAGTGCTGGATAGAACTGGAGTACAGCGAAGTGACGTAATTGTTCTATAAATTATATGGTAATCGCCTACGCATGTTTGAAATGTGCAAGGATGTCGGAGTGCAGTCCTTTCGTGCACTGTCAATTTGTTGATGTCAGAGTGAGCTCAGATCCTGACTCATTGTTGTGCAGGCATAATAGACCTTATATTACGATCCACATATAGAACTTACTTAAAATTGTATTGTTATTCATCGATGAAGTAATACGGTAAAATCTTTAAACTTTATGGATGACTTGTTCAAAGCTTATGAGGTTGCATTTAAAATATCAGCAGCAAGGGGCAGAAAAGCTGTAATTTACGACTGACACTAAAATTCCACCAACATGCCATTTGAAAAGGAAACAAGCTATTTAAACATTTAAGGATAAAGACAAAATATGGATTATTAGAGGAAAAATAATATATATTTCTACAATTCGCACCTAGTCGTTTCTAGCTGGGTATAACTAGAACAGTTCGTACCCTGGCATTAAGTCATTCCTCTACATCCTCGGCCCTGGATGAATGTGCGCGAAACAAGTGTCCATCAGCACGCAAGCCACTTACGCTCTCATGCTCAACCGGTAACATTATTACTAGTATTTATAGACTATTTATAAACGCAATCCTGACTTGAGACACGTTAGGGAGCGAACATGGAGGAATTCTTTGACAATTTATTGAACTGCATGCTATTTGAATTAATGTCTTGACAGGCGTGTTGAATTGTTGGTACTGTTTACTCTACATGACTTTGTCTATTTTTAGATCTGAGTGTTTGTTTATTGAACTTTCAGCAGCACTTGAACGAAATGAATCATCGTACTTGGCTGAATTCAGGATTTTAATTTAACGAGTTGATGAGATCACTAAAGAGACTCATGAGTTTACATACATGCACTGAAGGATATGAAATACAAATTATAGTTCGAAAATTCCAAAAAGTAATAGCAGAAGAATTGTAATTCAGAGAATAAGAATCAGGGCAAACAATTTAAGGAGAATAGGCAAGAATGGATAGATAAGAGTTAAAATTATTGTACACTGAAATTGTAACACAGATTCTTTAGTACTTAATTTTTGAAATGTTCACATAACAAAAATAAAGTAGTATGGCTGTCTTACGGACAAAAACTATTTCTGTTCGAAGCAGGTATTCAGTAACTGCGTCAATAGAAACTGCGAAGTTTAAAGTACACGTGTGTACCATATCGCTGACCTAAATCTGCGGCAGTATGTTCAATGTTCATCCCATTCTTTTCTCTGCACCCGTATGTCACGACCTGCTTTTGTTGCTTCCGTTTGTTTTGCATAAAAGATGTTTATCGGAGGGGTATTGAAAACACGTGTAATGGAAATAAATAATGTTAAAACGAGCAAAGATTTGAAGTGTGTTTTTGTGCATAGTACCAGTAGTAGTAACAGGCGAAATGTAGATGTATATGGACACCTCTGCCTAACCATCGGGTATCAGGATCTATGTTGGGAGGTATGTTGTGTTATTAAACATATCAGGATGAATTTCTCAGTAGCAGCCATGAACTCTGGATTTCGGGCCCGATTGATGGCAATAGACCTTTGGGGATCACAGGAATGATGCTATGTTGTGTCATTTAATTTGTTTGGTCCTTTCGTTCGCAAATGGATACTTCCATTTGCGAACGAAAGGACCAAAATAATTTTCGGCCGGAAAGGAAAGAAGCGTAACACAACTACTCGTACAGTCCATTTTCGTCACCGTGTATAAAAGCTTCAGAAACATTTCACTTCGTTTATTATATTTATAATGTTAGGTAAATTACAACATAATTTCCCGACAGGTATGGACGAACAACTTTCTAAACACCGTTTCCTTGACATAGTTATTATTAGACTATTGTCCCCCTGATATGTCCTTCAGGCCCTGATGGGTCATGCGATAGGTTGTGACGTCAGGGCTCCCACAAGGGTTCTATAATGTAGTTTATGTGTCATCAATATAGCTGATACGTCCTTGTTGTCAATTCATTGCCCCTAATTGGAGTTTGAACTCCCTTAAGGTAGATGTTGAGCGAAAACCTACTTTCAGAAAACTGAAATGAGGAGATGACCTAAAACATTTTTTTTTTTTTTTGTCGAATGCCTTTCTACCGATTTCTACCGATGAGGAGCTCGTGGCTAAATAAGAACTGCCACTCGGGTCGATCTTTAGTTAAAGCTGTGCTTGCCTAGGTCGGTCTGTGGGTGGGTGACCGCCCGACATATCGAGTTTCCTCCGTGCCTCGGAAAGCACGTTAAGCTGTTGGTCCCGGCTGCCATATATAGATCTTTGGCAGTCGTTACAGGTAGTCAGTGACCTGAAATTCTGACATCCAGTCTTACCAAAGAGTATCGTATTACCTAGTATTAACTGGGTTGTGGAGGTCAGATAGGCAGTCGCTCCATGTAAAATACTGGTATTTAGCTGCATCCGGTTAGACTGGAAGCCGACCCCAACATAGTTGGGAAAAGGCTAGGCAGATGATGCCTTTCTACCGATCTGAATATTTGCAACCATAACCTTGCTGTGAGAGGCTCCACATGTTGCGTAATATTCTGAATGGAAAAGACGAAAGAAGTTTTATTTTAAATTAGTTTTAGTTCAGCTATTTAAAGCCCTGAAATCATCTTGAGTTTACATAAGTCTCAAAAAAATCCATAATGTGTCGTGTTACCAAAAAATTATCTTCGTCAATGCTTGTCAAATTTAATATTAGCAAAATAATGCAGCATTGAATCGCGTGTCTAAACAAATTAGTGATTTTAAAATGTGGTTCTTTTGAATTTTGGTCGTTCTATGGCCTACAAGAATTAACATATTACAAAGTTATGTTGTTATAGTCACGGTGTGGCCTTATACAATGTAGTTTCGGAGCAATGCTCATGTCACAAACTTGTAACGTGGTTAAATAGAAAATTTTACTGCGTCTTTAAATTTTTGACGGTATTAGTATAAGTGATGATGATTTTGTTTGTTGCATAACCTTTTTTAATTTTTTGCTTAAAAAAGAGGGATTTTCTCAATACGGATATGCCAACCCCATATTGCATAACCTTAGAACATATATATACTTAGAAATGTCTTAGAAACTTCGTCATCATAAGTTATAACAAAACAATTTAAATTTCATGTAAAAAAAGAAACATATCAATGACATGGACA
Source organism: Diarsia brunnea (assembly GCA_949774965.1). Taxonomy (NCBI): domain Eukaryota; kingdom Metazoa; phylum Arthropoda; class Insecta; order Lepidoptera; family Noctuidae; genus Diarsia; species Diarsia brunnea. The sequence goes on along the minus strand of OX459002.1, from coordinate 17,933,311 downwards.
TGATCGTCATAATACCGTGAGGAGTAGTTAAGTCATTGTACAACTGAAATTCAAAATGTTTTATTTTTTTAAGGTATTATGCCAACACATATTGTGTACTTGGTATCCAGTCTTTTTGGCACAATCAGTTCAATATATTAAACAAAATATAATTCCAATAAATATTGTATACCCATTGGAGACCATGATAACTTCTGAAGCAGACCAGTTAAAACCTGAACATAGTAAATACTGACGAAATGGAAACAACGTGACGTTCAATACTACGTGTAGCATCCACGGATCTTCCCTAGACCTTATAGAACGTAAGTGAAGGTAAACTTGTAAAAAAGTTTATAAAGGATGGCACTCACTGCCCATTACGAACATTTGTTTGTATCTTGCAGAATAGTTAAGTCTGCCCTAAATAAATGTATTTTCCTTTTTCGCGAATTTGTTTTTCAGTTTGTTACGCAAGCTTTTACTTCGTATTGAACGTCCATTCTTGAGACGAACATTGGTTCGCGAACTTTAAATTAGAGCATTTGTTTTTCATGTGGTTCCCGCTGCGCGGATGAATTGATAGATCGGTTGCGATTGAGTACCAAACTATCAACATGTTGTACATGGCTCTCTAACAAAATTTCTTAAATCTTTGGGCACGGTCTTCGATAGACAAACGACATCATTGCCGTTGCAGGAATACCTGGATGATGCTTGCACAGGAGCGTGGAGCTGGGCACAAACAAAGAGAGGCCTGTATACAGTAAATACCCAGCAGTGGGTAAAATCGGGCTGTGGATGATGATGATGATGACGATCTTATGGATGTTCGTTTCGTAACAAGAGCACGCGCAAAACAAAGTCGTAAAGCGAATGCTCGCGGTGAGTACCTACCTTTATAACGATTTAGGAGCAACTTAGTCAGCACATCGACGTCACAGATACGTATACAATTATTATACCTCAATAACTATAGCTAGACATACAGTCTAAGCAAGTTGACACATCGGCATTACTTACAATTGTGTAATAGATTGTTTTTTTGCAGGTATGTTTCTTTATAACTATTTATCATAAACGTTTTTTCCTACCCTACGACGTCAGTTATAGGTGTGTAATGTTTTGCTTGGTTTTGTGAATTGGTGTAGGTCACACCCTTTTCCCATGAAGGCGTAAAATGACGAAGTATTGGATTGTTTATTTTCGTTACTGCTGTGCATGCTCCTCCTGTTGGGGAATTTCTCAGAGGCATACACTCTGGATTTATGTCAGGTTGATGGCAATAGGCTCGCCCCCTATTACATGGGACATTTGTGACGATTAAATATACCTGTCGAAATGTGTCTGTATTAGGTCTACCTCTGCCTTACCTTTAGGGTGATTACAGGTATGATTTTATCAAAATCATAAATATATGTGTAGAAATGTATGTCTCCTGTTTTTGGTACAATAAAAAAAAGTTTTTTAAACTGCGTTCATGCTTACAGTGGATGACCTTCGCAAGTAATTATGGCAGCATTCCCCCAGGATCTATCGATATAGCGATCAGCGGGGGAATTCATATTTATGATCCAGCTGAGACTGAGGCCAAATGAGGATATTTTGATCTAAGATTAAGAATTTAACATAATAAATGCTACACCAATTTGGTAGAATGGTGACTTAAGTTGCAAAATTAATTCCAGCGTCGCTTTATCTATACTAATATTATAAAGCTGAAGAGTTTGTTTGTTTGTTTGTTTGTTTGTTTGAACGCGGTAAACTCTGGGACTACTGGTTGGAATAGAAAAACTCTTTTTGTGTCGGATAGTCCATTTATCGAGGAAGGCTTTAGGCTATATAACATCACGCTACGACCAATAGGAGCGGAGCATAAATGAAAAATGTTGCAAAAACGGGAAAAGATATTCCTTTTTGAGAGCTTCCGTTGCGTGCGCTGCGAATACGGTTTAAGTTACGCAAATACCATGTATGAAAGAATTGTTCCTCTTTAAAAGTTCTAAAAAAAAGTCCGCGACAGCATATGTCTATCTTTTAAGATTGACTCACTGTAACCATTTTTTACTATTAAAATGTTAGGTTAAAAAGAATGATATTTTGCGAAGCTTATTTAACCCATATGGTATTAATCTATATCTAAATAAATGTGTTTGTTAGCACAGAAATTTAATATAGAATATTTGTGCCCTTTACTCTATACAGTTTAAACAAATATCTTAGAAGATATCGCAATGTAAAAATATCCGCGCGACAAAATAATTAAGCGCGCGGCAGTCATTCGGTCCGGTGCGGTAGGTTAGTGGGGATTCTGGCCTCCGGGGACTCCGGAGAAATTCATATTCAAAATATTTACTGCACCATAACGTTTACAATGTGTTACTGTATATTTAACAGTAAGAGATACCAATAGTAATTCACACTTTAATATAATCTAAACTAATATTATAAAGAGGAAAGATACGATTTTTTGTTTGTTACGATTTAACTCAATTTATGTTGACATTTTGTTATAAGCTATATTATGTGACGCAGACGAAGTTGCATGGGTCAGCTAGTCACGTCATAAAATGCTTGATTTATTAAATGTTTTGTTTGTTTTATATCCTGAGATTTTTGTGAAAACAATGCAGGTACCTAACAAATTGTTAATTTAAATATATTATTGTTCTAAAACACTGCTTATCTAGAATATTTATGATTATGACGTACGAATTTGAGAAATTCGTTAATATTTATTTAATTGCTTCGTCCTTGACTCCGTTATAAACAATTAACTTAGATAAAGATTATTTTTGTTTGGTACTAACAAAATCATTAATCGCGAATAGACCAGAGTTGACCCAAATTAGGTACCCGTGTCACTTACACTAGGTAGAACGATTCTGAATGCTCGACTAATGGCCAAGGGTGGAAATTCCAATAATACAACAATATTTAGGTGTTCGTTTAAGTTTTAGCTTTTGCCCACAACGTCGCTCGCCATATGGTCGTAAATTCCAAAGCAAAGGACACTGACACTGCCTGAAATAATTTAGCTTTCTATTTTGGATAGATTTCAGAATCGGATCTGTAGTTCCGAAGATTAATTACCCCGATTTACCCCCCTACATACAAACTCACAAACAAATTTTGCTTCTTAATAATATTAGTGTAGACTGTATGTATATACTCTTACATAATAGGTAGGTACAGATAATTTATAGGAAAATATAAATTATTATTAATTTGTTTGTTTTTAGCTATTATTAACATTCGTCCCATTACGGGACATGGCCTCATGATCTTTTCCTCCAAACTGTATCCTGACAACCAGTGTCAGTACACATCATGTCCCTGGGCAACCCATAGCACCGGCCGATTCCATTGTTATTTTCACGTATAATAAAATCTTAGACTTAGAAGATGATAAGGACAAGGAAGGTCGACCCCAAGTCATCATCTGCCTAACCTTTTCCTAACTATGGTGGGGTCCAGCATTACCGGATTCAGTTGAAAGTATTTTACATGGAGCGACATCCTATCTGACGTTGACAACCCAGTTAGGACTGGGTAAAACTGGTTAACAGAATTTTGGGCAACTTGTCGTGCAAGATGTAAGATTGAAGGACTTTAAATTGTGTGGTTGTGGTAATAAACGTAATTTAGTTATTAAATAAGTTTATTGGAAAAAGAGAAAAAACAGTTACACATTACAGATTCAGATTGACAGCTAGAACAACATTTGCTTGCGTTCCATATTCAAACACCCTCCTTTGGAACGCAACCCCATCTTCGTTACACAATATAAATGTTTATCAGCAGTAGTCCCTTTAGTTAAATTATCAGCAATCATTTCCTCACCCTTAACATAATTAAACTTTATCTCTGAATTATTTACATGGTCTTTGAGAAAATGATAGCGAATGTCAATATGTCTTGACCTTGGCAAGTAACAATCATTTTTGGACAATTTTATACCACTTTGATTGTCACTAAATATGACGAGTGGTTTGCTCTGTTCCTGTCCGAGTTCTGCATGCAGTTGTTGTAGCCACAGTGCCTCCTGCGCCGCCGAAGACATCGACATGTACTCAGCTCTAAAGGTCGTGTAGCTCTAAATCCAACATTATTGAATGGCATTCTTGCTTGCTTACCTTCCATACAATGAGTGCATGTGACATTACTTTGATCCCGAGACAGAGTCACACCATCAGTACAATCAGGCAGCTTCTTCACATCTAAAACATTTAAATGACCCATTCGCAGGTGCCACAGATAAGTGCTATTATTCTGAGAACTTGAGGTTAAGTGTGCCACTTCATAGCTAGTGTCCATGACATATAGCTTGTTGCTCAGTGTGGCTGTGCAGACCACTTCATTTTTACCATTTTGTATTTCACATCCCTTCTTGATAAAAGTTACCTTATATCCACTTTCCACAATAGTGCTGACTGAAAGTAGATTGGCCGCTAAACCGGGAACATACAAAACATTTTTAACTTGTATAACATCATCTTGACTTACGTGCATGTCAATACAGCCAACTCCCTTCACAGCGAATGGTTCTCTGTTAGCTACAGTAATATTCTTTATAGTTGGTTCGGTGACATTGTACATCCAATCATTTCTACATGTCATGTGCATGGATGCACCTGAGTCCAATAACCATTTATCGTTAATATTAATTCCATTGACCGTTGCCGAGAATGCTGCTACAAAACTGGTACTCTCTCCTTTGTTTGCTGATTGTTTCTTCGGCAGCTTACAATATTTGGCAAAATGACCATTCTTATTACAGTTGAAACATCTCGGTCCCTTAGATTTCACTGGCTGCGCATTGGTTCTAGTTTTCCTAGTATTTGTATGGAAAGCTGATGATTTTGATGTGCTTACCTCTTGTATGAGTTTAGACTTAACTGCGTCGGCACTGATTTGAATCCCGGAACTCTCTAGTCCCATGATCATAGGTTTGTATTCGTCCGGTAGACCAGCCAACATCAAAGTACCAAGCCACTCATCATTTACATCAAATCCAATGTTCCGCAGTTTGTGAGCAGTGTTCATTATCTTACTCACATAGTCTTCGACACTATTGCTCGACTCCAGTGTAGTGTTTATCAGGTCTTTGAGTAGACCTACTCTTCTAGTTAAACCGTTGTCATCAAAAGCCCTTTGTAAACAGTCCCATACTTGTTTTGCAGTTTTGCATTCCTGAACATGTACGTAATTCTGTGGGTCCAACAACAATATCAGCTTCGTCTTCGCCTTCACGTCTTTACTTGCATCAACAGGTTTATCATCGGGACGTTCGACGCAGCACCACAAGTCTTCGTGTTCCAAATATGTCTTCATACTGAACTTCCACGTTGCGAAGTTTTCTCTTCCGATCAATTTTTCCAGACTGAACATATTTTGACCCATCTTGTGATAGTTTACCAGAAATATGTATGTAATTGCAAAATTCCGTAACCCCAAATTCAAATTGCACCGACAATTTTTCCTGATGAGATTATATTGCACTTTTCTCAATAATCCAACTGTACCACTACGGAACCACGCTCTGCTACCATGAACTATACAGACGCCCATTAACTCAGGAATATTAAGTTTGACATTGATGATGAATGGCTCGGTACACTTATGTTAGCAAGCCTCCCTGATGTGTATAAGCCCATGATCATGGAGCTGGAGAGCTCGGGCATCAAGATAAGTGCTGATTCTATTAAATCTAAACTCCTGCAGGAAGTTCAATGCTCCGATAATTCAGCATTCTTCACAAGGAAAAGGTCATTCAAAGAAATCAACAGAGGTCAACAAAGGACCCCGATGTTACAATTGTAACAAGCATGGACATTTTGCTAAGAATTGTCGTGCTCCGAAAAAGAAGACTGTAGAAAATACAGAAGGAAATTAAGGTTGTGTTGCAGCAACTCCTCAGACAATGAATCCGGACCTGTAGTATATGGACTTGGGTGCCTCCATGCATATGACAAACAGATGTCACTGGATGTATGATGTTACAAGTCCACCGATACCAGCCGATGGAAATAAAGGTTTTGTTGCAGCTTTTTTCAGCAACTCCTCAGACAATGAATCCGGACCTGTGGTATATGGACTCAGGTGCCTCCATGCATATGACAAACAGATGTCACTGGATGTATGATGTTACAAGTCCACCGATACCAGCCAATAACTGTAGCCAGTAAGATACCGCTACCTGTGGAAAGTATGGGAAAGGTCAATTTATTGTTAAATGGTAATAAAGAAAGTAAAATTCAGATCTTAACAAGCTGCCAGAATGTGCCGAGGGAGTTCAGCCATTTTCAGACAAAAATAAAGATCTTCACAACCACTGCAGCTGGTCCACACCGATTTATGTGGACCAATGGAGCAAGAATCTTTGGGAGGTATGGAAAATTTTATTATTTTCATAGATGATTACACAGGACGAGTTCATGTCTATTTTTTGAAAAATTAATTGAATATTCTGGAAGTTTTTCAAAGATTATAAGAACAAAGTAGAGAATGAACATGAGAGAAAAATAAAAGTAATTTGTTCTGATAATGGGAAAGAATACTGCAATAGAGAATTTAAAAACTTCTTGAAGAAACATGGGATTGAATATCAAACAAGTGCTCCGTACTCAACCCAGCAGAATGGTCTTGCAGAACGGATGAACAGGACTCTGGTGGGAAGAGCAAAATGTATGTTGTTTGATGCTCAGCTTAAAACAAGAAACATAACTCTATGTCCACAGAGGGCTGTACAGTATGCAGAAACAGATGACGATGATGTAAGTTACTTCTGTCCAATACTTACGAAGCATTATCATCATCTCATGCTGACCCATGGAAAAAGACTATGCAAGAAGAGTATGACTGATTAAAAACAAAACTTGGTCACTGGTTGATGCACCATCTGGGAAAAGAATCTTACTATGTAAATGGGTCTATAAAACTAAAACAAATGAAAAAGGTGAGATTATCCGTTTTAAAACAAGATTGCTCATCAAAGGTTATGCTCAGAGAAAAGGAAGTGAGTATGATGAGAAATATGTTCCTGTCCAGGAAATCAACACTGGCTTGGCATAAAAAGGATTATGAGGTATCTTCACGGAACCAAGAACCTAAAGCTATGTTATGTCTAAGATGACTCGAAGGAAATTACTGGATATTGTGATGCAGACTGGGCGAGCGACCCAGTGGATAGACGATCGTGCACGGGTTATATTTGTATCAGTAAAATGGGTCTGCGTTCTATGGGGAGTGTTGGCATATAAGAACGCGACCATATTTATTATAAGTTGGCAACATTGTTCGTTTTACAAAATGTGTGTCCTTCTTCTGTTTTCTTCTCTCTGATACTTTTTGTACAAACATTATACGTGTCTTGCATTTTCTTATAATCGTTTATTTATTTCCACTAATATCAACAAAGATGACTGAAACTCGGCAACATAGTAATAGTTGCGCAAATGATGAGGTATTTCTTACAGCATTTTACAGGTCATTTTTAAGCGTCATGATAATTATGTAAGATTCATTATAATAATGATTCTTTCAATTATCCAAGTAACCAACCGGAAGTAACTGATATGTTGCGTTTCTTGTAATTGCAGAATATGCTGGTTCTTCGAAAAAAAAACAATGTAACGTACATTGTTTCATTACAGACATTTTGAGTTGTTACTGAGGAAAACGTATTGTGGCAAATGGGGCTTTAGGCTAATTACACCTACGAGTATCATGCTGTTTGCTTAGGTATTTTAAATACATTATTTTGCAGTGTCTTCGTTATTAAATCATTTAAAACTCACTGAAAACGTAACACTAGTTTAAGGGTCCTCTCTCGAAAAAGCTTAAAAACAGCGTGCAGATGAAGCGGTTTTTCACCGGCACTTACAGAGAAATTACATCTGAGAAATTTTTTTAGTAATCTACATGATATGACACGTAATTTGGTTTAGCCACAATTTTTGTATCGGTATCACATAATAAGAAAAAAAATCCACAAAATCACCTCCAAATCGTTGAATGGAACCATTTTACTCCTTCATTTTTTAACAAAATAATATAAAAAAATATCTACTGCTTTGAAATACAAAGGAAAATAATTTGGTTTTGTTATTTTTTAAAAACATGTATTATTTTAATTATAATAAATGAAAAACGCGTCCGTTTAGAGTCCGTATCTACGACCGAGAGAGGTAGTTTGTATGCACAAGGTCATTGGCGTGAATACAAGCCTTAATGGTTTGCCAAAGTGAACAGTTTCAGCTGAAACAGCTTCAGTATCGCTAATTTTAGGGATTATTCCATTACACAACTGTTACCTGTAATATCAGGGGACCCGCATTTTGACTAGTATGTTTATGGACCATCGACCTATGTCCAATACAACGCGAGTGTGGAGCCCCCAACACAGGATATGCCACACATCTCTTGCCCGTCGTGCACAACTAACTACACCCTCCTGGACTACAATGAAGCAAACGACAGAGCAGTCCGGGTTGCTCTTGCTACGTAGTTACGTACTGGTTTGCCAAAATATGAGTCATCGATTCGAGAAGAAGAAGACGGACTATTCCGCTATTGCTCAAAAATGTAAAGTTCAATTATTCGTTTACGAATAAATTTATCCTTTTTTTTTTTTTGGCGGGTGGAAAATCATCAAATAACCCCTCCCGCTCTTGGGCAGAGCCGGAAGGGAGTGTCAGAGTTCTACTGACTAAAAACCACCCATGTTCCTTCTTAGACCTTCATGTCGAGGCCGTGGTATCTCTTGCGAACAACCCGAAGCCCCGACGGGAATAAATTTATCCTCAAGTCCGTACTGGAAACCCAAAAGTGTAAACATAATAGTCAAAATGTGAGTACATTTTGACTATTATGTTAACAGACTTTTCCATTATTGTTTAAACTTTTGATATTCCGTTCATTAATTCATTTACGAACAAACTGATCCTAAGGTCCATCCCTCCTCCCAACGGTTCCTGTCCTGAGCCAATTCTTTTTTCTACCAAGTATACGTCATCTCATGTATCCCTGTCGGGACGAGGAAGCTGATGGGTCATCGCGCGCGAGGAATGGTCTGACAGGCCGGTTTGCTCCCGTGCGCGTGCCGCCCGCTGTCATGTTCTATGCTGTCAAACGATGTGGTATTATAGAAACAATAAGGAACGGTCACACTTATCGACGCAGAATCGGTTAAAAAGAGCTTTTATTGGATAATCACTACATATTATTTAACCAAGTCCTTCGCCGCGTCTGTCTGTTCGAGATAAACTCAAAAACTACTGCACCGATTTTCACCAATGGATAGTGGTTCTCGAGGAAGTTTTTAGTATATAAAATGACGCGGGCGAAGCCGCGGGCTTCAGATAGTTGAATATGAAGCCAATAACGCGATGTCTCCCTTACATAAATACATAAGTCTACATTTAGTCTACATGACGTAGCAATAATAGTAACAGTAATTTTGCCATCACATGAATTCTGCTGAAATTAAATTAAAGAATACTTTTCGTATAAAAAAACGTTAGTTTTTTCGATTTTTTATAATGCACAAACATTATCAAAAATCGAAAAAACTAACGTTTTTTTTATTATTTAAATTAGTTCTTTAGTACTAATGTATCGGATAGAAAAGTTCTTTAAATACTGTGATTGATTGCTGAACTTCGAGACCCCATATTATATTAAAACGCTCTTTTAAACACAAGAAATGGTCCTAAGAGACGCACCGCTCATATGCGCGTGCGCACTTCAGTTTACGTGCGATGCTAAAGTATAGTGGTGTAACACGATACAGAGGACGGCTACATCGCTTCCAATCATTATTTACGATGTGAATGTGTTTATAAGAAACAGGATACTAGCTAGGAGACGAGAAAAACCAGGTTCGAGGTAGCAAACCGCACTTTTAAAATACACCGTGATAATTTTTTCGCCGCGTTTTTTTTTCTAACTTTTACCAGAAGCAGTAAGCAAGCAGTAAAACCAACTTGTATAACAAATAAATAGCTAAAACAGTCGTAACTCGTAAGTCGTAACATTATTTAAGCCGATACAGTTAAACCAAAATTCCGTACCATTGAGGACATTTTTAAGAAATGATTTCCTTTATTTTTATCGTCTTACATTTTAAAGTTTTCAGTGGGGTCATAAAACGGGCGCCGTTCAGTACATGAAGGTACTTTTACTTTCACCGCTGGGTAACAATGAGACAAGGGCGCGGGGTTCTATTCAAACGCTCAATGTAACGTTACTTTGTCTGTCATCTAATTACTACGCCATTAGCTGTTGAGAAAAGGATTTTTGTTACATTTGTTATTGTTAGTGCCACGCGTCCTTCCGAAGCTCCGCCTACAACCGAGGCCTTTCAACAATTGAATGCTGTTATATATACCTAACTAATTTGTGTAAATGTTCCAATGAGTCATGCTATGGCAAATATTGAAATATAAACTATGTTTATTTTGCCTTAAACTAAAAGCAGCAGAAGCTGTTTGACTTTACGCAACACTAAATTATTTACTTGTCTGTTATACATAAATGACATCATGCTAACTTTAAAAGCCTTGCAATATTCCGAATTCACCAAATGCGAAATCAAAACTGAATCAAATATACTATAGATCACAATAGGATCAAACAAACAAGATTGTATCACACAAAACACATTGCAGTACAAAGTGTCTACTTATATCGCCGATAATTATAGCCCAAGCTCTGGAAAGTTCAAAGAAATGGTAAATCAAAGAATTGAATCCCCAGAAACGGGCGGGTGCGCAGACGCATCTACCTGCGCCTGCGTCAGGGTACTACTGCGTACCGTTAGATGGAAAAAAAACGCCATTGTGGCCTCCGGCTGTTGCCAGCGAACCAAAGGGTGCAGCGATTAGTGGCCTGACCTTATAGGCAATTATTTTCACGGAATAATATGTTCAAGAAAGTTTTATGTAGAGCCTGTGGGTTCTTTTGGTGATTTAACTTTGACAAAATTCAATTTGAACAAAATGTTGTTTTTTTGTCAAGATCAAACTTCGCAAAAGGTTTCGAAAAATGATTTTAAATTTACAAAAACAAGTTTACATTTTTCAGCAAACACAGTAAATTATTCTTTGTTTAGTCATAAGACGAAATCTAACCTATTTCTCATTCCAATTCAAGAGATAGCAAGGACACCGATGAACATAAAATATATTCTACTAAAGGAACCCTAAGAAGAGCTACAAAAATCCGTGAAATTACGACAGCTGCGCGATACATGTGTGACATTTGAAAGCATCCTTAAAACTTTTTGTAGAACAACATTGTAAAGAGGATAATTTAACGGATATATACCAAATTGTAACATAACGGGAACATTTCGAAGTCAAATACAACAGTAATCGTTGTTTAGGAATAAAAGATTACCGTAATCGCAACGCAACTGCGACCCAATTGAATGGAGAAGATTACAGAACTGTTAACGCTCTTAAAAGTAAAACATGTCATCAAATCCTTGGGTAAACTGAAAACTATAAAGTCGGAATAGTGACTTAGAAACAGAAACAGTCCCCATTTCAAAGGTAATAAAATGCGCCTACGAATGGATAAATAAAAAAAGCTATAAATGGCAAAAGGGTTTTTAAAACACGATTCTTTTTGGCTTCCCTTTCTTATTCGTCCCTTTGATTTAACCCACTTTTAGTTAAGTTGGAGTTCTTTCATGCAAACTTTTGCCACTTGCTACTGAAGCATTACAAAAATTCCAGGGAATAAAAGTTTTTAATTAGAAAACAAAATCAAAGCGGAGTCTTTTAAATAAAGAAACCCGTCAAGATACTATTTATCCTCATCAACACCCACATATTCGCGAACCTATAATTTGAAACTCGACACAAGAACCAAAGTACGAAAAAATCCTTCGTCAGATTCTGACAGCATTCCGTTACCAGACTCCCGAAAGGATCGACAATACAAGATTCCTGCACAATTGCTGCGCATTGTCGCGAGTACACCTGCGCGCACGCATCTTACGGTTAGATGTTCTTGGCAAATCTTTTATTTACCGCGTGGGAACTGTGTTTTGAATGGCAGATTTTTTTAGTTTATTACTCAATGCCACCTTTGAAGATAATCTGAATAAACATTATAGAATTTAGAGTTTATTTTTAAAAGAATATTAATTTATTTTTAGAGTAGACTTGTGGCAAAACAAAATCTTATTTAGGATCTGATAAACAAATAATGCCTTTTGCATTCACGCCAATAAAGTAGAAAATACTAAATTATATTATTTGAATGGTTGTTGGACCCTTAACTGGTAGAAGCTTACAGTAAAAAAACCAAAAACCTAATCTTGGAGAAGAAAAAGTTGGGAAAAATCAGAACAAGATCAGTATCCACTCCGCCAAAGTCGCCGGCAAATCGCTACAAGGGCTTTGCACTCCAATTAAGTTGCTCCCAGCAATTAAACCTACAGAACCAGATTCTTACATCTTATTTATTTTTATTTTTAACCCTGAGAACCTAGTCCACAAGCCCTAATTACCTTCAAGTTCAACATGAAGGGGCAGCTTATCTATATCACAATGTCCAGTGAATCCATCGCAGATGTTATCTTCCATCGGGGGCCATTGTTTGCAGTACTAATTATACCTAATACCTTTAGCGGGTGGATGCCGATGGTACTGTTGTTGACAAGTGATTAAAATTTCAGGCCAGTATCTGGGACAAGGCTGTATTTGAGGCCCGTTTGTGTTTTGGATCATATAATAGACGTAGATTATGCGTGGAGTTTGCTTAGGTATGTATTTTTGTCTTTTGTGTCTTTATGTAAGGCAGAAGGCTGAAATTGTTGAGTAAACCCAGCTAACGTTACTTTATTTTAAAAATGTTCATGGTGATATCTTGCTATGTCTTGCAAACCAACTAGGTTCAGCTCTATGACTAACCGAGGCCCAATTAAAAAATGTCTATGGTTTATTTGAAAAAAAATATGCAATGAGTTTTAGTTTGAATTTAGACTGTAAACTTTTATGTTCCGAACAACAGAACCAAGCGACGCGGTAGGCCCAGAAGGAGATGGCGTGACGAGCTGGACAATTTCCAAAAGGATTGGGCCCAAATAGCCATAGACTGGGTTAAATGGAAAAAAAGTTTGTGTGTGAGTGTGTATGTTTGTTACTCTTTCACGCAAAAACTACTGAACAGATTTGGATTAAATTTGGTGGACAGATAGTTTATAACCTGGATTAACACATAGGATAGTTTTTATCCCGATTTTATCTTCCCGTGGGACAATTTTCGAGTTGTAGCGGGCGAAGCCGCTGGCAACAGCTAGTAATAACTAAAATAAACTTTTATGTAGTTTCATGAACGATGTTATACCAGTTGAATTGTTTTCAATGCCAACAAATCGGGAAGCGTACTCATTGCACGTAGATAAGTGCTATGTATAAAGACCGCTTCGCATATATTCTTTCCATCGTGAAACTTCCTATATCGTCATGTAAGAATATTAAATTCATCGCCAATATAAATATAGACCGTTTCTTAGCTAGTCAACATTTACGCTTGGCATTTGGGAAATGTCACCCGGAACGTTATTATTATTTGAACCGCCTCATATTTTGTCATACCTATCCAATATTTTATTATGAACGTGGCCTTAATAAAAACGGAGCAAACGCTCCTTTTAAATATTTCAGTTATGACGCAAAAGTTAAGCAATAAAGATAGTGTAGTGGGAATGACATAATACGGATGTAAAATTAACCTAAAAAATTTACGCCCTGAAATTCTGTAAGTTTCAGGAGATAGGCATATGTATTATAAATTAGTAATGTTACCGTACTGCCTCGTCGGTCTAGTGGTCGCTAGTGTGACTGCTGAGCATGAGGTTTTGGGTTCGATTCCCGGGTCGGGCAAAGTGTCATTGGGTTTCTTACCAGTCCCTCCCTATTACATGGGACTTAAACATAACTGGCAAAATATGGGTGTACTAATTGGCTCCACTGCCTAAACCCTGCGGGAATTACATGCATGTGTGCAGGTTATAATAATATGTATAACTTTAATAGCCTGTTATGAGATTAAAAATTTCCAATATAGGATTTAATACTTAACTTTAGCTGTTTTAATTTGGTCCTTCGATTCAGAAAACCAAAACTACAAATTTTCCATCTGAAATTTCAAATACTGCTACAAATTAATTCCCTACCCACTAGAGCTGCAATAACAACCCCCATCGCCCTTCGCATCACGTGCTCGCGTGCAGACCCTCAGATAAAAGGCTATTTCCATCGCCCGTGTGGCTGTGAATAATTAACTGGGGGTTGAGGGGTTTCCACGTCACGTAACCACAACGTCACGTGACTTGGAAGCCTCTCACGAACGCCCACGTCATCGCAACCCTTATTACATTTAATTTTCCATACCAAAGCAATTTCTCGACAATGTACTCACTCGATTGTTTAGAGTTACTGCTGAATTCCGTGAAGAGCCTTACCTGAAACAATAAAAAATATTTTTAGTCATACAATAAGAAAAAAATACATGGTTAATTATTTATAAGCAAGAACATTCATTATTGTATGGCCCCTGTAGGGTAAAAAGTCAAAATCAAAAACATTTAATCAAATTTGGCTGACAATCAGCACTTTTCGAACGTCAAAAATTTATTTACAAGAGACAGTCGCACAAAACGCCCCTTCGCCCACACTTCCTAGTGTTTTAGCTGGGAAAAGAAGTGGCGGAACAAACTCCCCAGCAATACATCTGTCTGTTAGGTTATTAGAAGAACCAGATTCTATACAATGGTGTAGGTAAGAAAATGTTGCGATTTACTACATAAAGAGACAAATGTATCAAAAAATATAATAATAATAAAAAATACATAATATAACAGGAAAAAAGCCTCCACCATCCACTATTTTTAATTTTTATATGTCTTCAGCAGTGTTCATGAATGCAGTTTTTCCCAGCTATTTTCACGATATCATCAACCCATCATATCTTTTGCCAACAACAACTTAATGTTTTTAATATAAATTAGTAAAGGGAACGTTTCGCAAACCTCCACGACGTTATCAAAATAATATGGCAAGGATATGTTTGTTTGTTCTGTGTGAGCTCGCGAAGGATCACTGATCGGACTGAAATAGTCGACGCGTGCGATGTGGCGCGCGCCAAAATAGCGCCCCACGCTGCGCAGGCGCTTCTTTGTGAAACCCTATATTTGCGCTGATTTCCACCATTCAGGATTAAATTTAGGTCAGGTAGATAGTGTAGATTATTTTTGATGTGAAATATCTTTATGCCGCTAGTAAAACCGATTCGTATGCCGTGACAGAAGTTGGCATGTCGCTGACATAGCGTATTGCCTTCTCTAATCTCTATGCTACGTGATATCAAGCTTCTCCCATTAGAAGAATAAAGTTTGTTTTGGAACTCTCTACATTTATTCCGTTTTCGAAAGGGTCACGATACTCTATTTGTGTTAGGTCTGTATGCAGATTTGATCGATAGATATCAATAAATGAAAAAACTTTAATACAATATTATTTTTATTCTTTATTTTACTCCATATTTCGTTTAGAAGTTTTTATATCTATACTAATATTATAAAGCTGAAGAGTTTGTTTGTTTGTTTGATTGTTTGTTTGTTTGAACGCGGTAAACTCAGGGACTCCTGGTTGGAATTAAAAAAATCTTTTAGTGCTGGATAGTCCATTTATCGAGGAAGGCTTTAAGCTACATAACATCACGCTACGATCTATAGGAGCGGAGCATAAATGAAAAATGTTGCAAAAATGGGAAAAGATATTCCTTTTTGAGAGCTTCCGTTGCGTGCGCTGCGAAAACGGTTTAAGTTACGTAAATATCATGTATGACGAAATTGTTCCTCTTTAAAAGTTCTAAAAAAAAGTCCGCAACAGAATATGTTTATCTTTTAAGATTGACTCACTGTAACCATTTTTTAATATTAAAATGTTAGGTTTAAAAGAATGATATTTTGCGAAGCTCATTTAACCCATATGGTATTGATCAATATATCTAAACAAATGTGTTTGTTAGCACGAAAATTTAATATAGAATATTTGTGCCCTTTACTCTATACAGTTTAAAAAAACAAATATCTTAGAAGATATCGCAATGTAAAAATATACGGGCGACAAAATAATTAAGCGCGTGGCAGTCATTCAGTCCGGTGCGGTAGGTACGTGGGGATTCTGGCCTCTGGGGACTCCGGAGAAATTCAAATTCAAAATATTTACTGCACCATAATGTTTACAAGTACAAGGTGTTACTGTATATTAAACAGTAAGAGATACCTTAGTAATTGTTACTTTAATAATATAATCGAAGCCAATATAAACTAATAGGTATTATAAAGAGGAAAGGTAAGATTTTTTGTTTGTTACGAGTACGATTTAACTCAATTTAATATGTTAGATAGTCGATTTATCGAGAAAGGTTCTAAGCTATATTATGTGACGCAGACGAAGTTGTGTGGGTCAGCTAGTTAATTATAATTGCTAACATTAACATAATTGTTTCACATCTATCGGGCGTCCCGTGACAGCCAATTTTTTTTTAAATTATAAATTATCAAGATGGCGAACAGTAAAAACAGTACTGAATGTACTAAGTATTGTATTGTAAAACGAAGAATCGATGTTAAATAATGGATGAGATGAGTATTTAAGTTACAAGGTCTCAGGAGCCGTTAAGAAGCACTCCGGCTTCTGAGTAATCGGTACAAGAAACAATTGTTTATTAGCAATAATTGCGGCGCAAATATACCGTGCTGTGAGAGATGGGCGCTGACAGAGATATGGGTTATGGACATCACCTGTATGATACAAGTAGAGACCCTTGGTCTCGTGGTCGAAAGTGCGAATGCTGTCAAAATCAAAAGTCATTTATTCAAACTAGGCTGATAATGAATAATAATCAGCACTTTTCGAACGTCAAAATTTACTTTACTTATTTACAAAAGACAGTCCCCCAAAACGCCCTTCGACAGTTCCTAGTGTTTTAGCTGAAAAGAAGAAGTGGCGGAACAAACTCCCCAGCAACACATCTGTCTGTTTGTTTAGAAGAACCAGATTCGATACAATAGTGTGCATGAGGCCCTGGGTTCGAATCCCATTTGTGTCCGGATGATGGCAATAGGCTTGCCCCCTGTTACTTACAACATAACTTGACGACACGGTTGGCGCAGTGGCTGAGCGATTGGACTGCTGCGCTGCGTGTCGCGGGTTCGATTCCCGCACGGAACAAATATTTGTATGACTTACAGATAGTTGTTTCGGGTCTGGGTATTTGTGTATGTGACTTTAAATGTTTGTAAACGCACCCACGATACAGGAGAAATTCCTAGTGTGTGGCAACGTTTTTTAAAAAAAAAAAAAATAACTGCCGAACTCTGGGTGAACTATAGGCTAAACCTCTGCCTAGCCCTTCAGGGATTACAGGCGAGATGTTATGTTAATACAAGTAGGTACCTGCTTAAATACTGGCAAGCCAACTGAAAGATCATGAGCACAGTCTTCACTACTTTGCTGATCAGGGTGGAAGGGGCACTGATGACGCACAAACGCTTACCACGTGTTCAGTTCATCATTTGAAACCCCCAAATACTTTGATTTTTGACTTGACACCCTTTTTTTCCGCTCTTGGGCAGAAGCGGCGGAATTAAGGGAGTGTCAGACTTCTACTGACTAAAAACCACCCGTGTTCCTTCTTAGCCCTTCATGTCGAGGCCGCGGTATCTCTTGCGAACAACCCGCAGCCGCTCACCCTGTATAATATGCGGGGAACTATGGATTTAGGAATATCTGATGACCACTTCTAAAATAAAAATATGAACTAGGTAGGTATCTGACTTTAGACATAGGTGACTGAAACTTATAGAATGGAGGAATGCAATATCAAAATGAAAATTTCATTTCCCTAAGTAGTATATAATCAATATACATTACATACCTACTTATTGTTTAAAGGTCTTGCTACGTCATATGTCAGAACTGCAATGCGCTTTAATTGATATGATAACAGAAACATGCAATCAAACTAATACATTGTTTTCATTAATTGTTACCATATAATTAAGGGCAGATAAACATCAAAACAACAGAAGCAAGCATGTCGAATGACTTTCTATTTCAATATAGTAAAGTACATAAACGTGTAAAAATGGCACCAAATCGATAATCCCCTGCTTGGCCTTTTCCTAAATATGTTGGGGTCGGCTTTCAGGCTAACCGGAAGCAGCTGAATATTTTACATGGAAAGACTGCCTATCTGACCTAAAATCAATTCTGAGTAAAATACGATAGATACGCCCACCTTTTATTTATGTGTAACAATCAATGACCCCAAGGAACTAAAATTAGGTTAAATAATTCAATGGCCAGACTGTCTAAAAGGTTAAAGTTCGAAATCCTGAACAAACTACCAACCTACAAATAAAATTCTAAACTAACATATTTAGTAAACACTCAAAGTCAATCAAAGATCAACTCTTTAGCACCGATTGACGTGTAACATAACAAATGACGTCACAACGTATCTTCGGAACTCGATGAAATGAAACAAAGTGGAACGGAATGCTCTTGAAGTCGTAAATATTCGGGAATACGATGTATGGACGAATACAGCTGAAGTGTTGACGGCCGAAAGAGCTTTGTGTAACAAATAAGCTTTCAAAGTTCTAATTTGTTTTTGAAGTTATTTGTGAAGCGAATCTAACGAGTGGAGTTCAGTGAGGATTTCATTACAGATTAAAAGATTTAAGAAACCAATTCACCAGAATATGGGAAAAACTGTTTAAATATCGAATGAAGGAGGTAAGTTTGGAGTTTGTCGATGGATGACTATAAGTGAGTAGGAATAGACAAAACAAACGACTTTGTGAAAGACGTATGGCTAGAATGGGATTTCTCTTGAGATGACGAATACTGAAAAGTATGGAAGAAGAAGGCTAACTGTGCTAACTAAAATAAACTAAATAAAAAATAAGTAAATTAAACCAGGACTATTTAAGCATTTTTTTTATTACAAAATGGGCCTGCTCTCGACCTCGATCACGCCAAGGAAAGCCATTGATGAGGTATATGATGGAACAAGCGTGCTCAGAACATGTCTGTTTACTCTTGCTTTGAAGGCAGACCGGGTGAAATGTGAAAGGGAACAAAGAGACCATCCTTTTTTTTTGGGGGGTGGGAAATCATCGAATAACCCCTCCCGCGCTTGGGCAGAGCGAAAGGGAGTGTCAGACTTCTAGTGACTAAAAACCACCCATGTTACTTCTTAGCCCTTTATGTCGAAGCCGCGGTATTTCTTGCGAACAACCCGCAGCCCCGACGGGAAAGAGACCATCGTTATAATATAAGTAATCTTTTTAAGTCCTACAAAATACATAGTACAAATTCAAACATTCCAATCAGCCACTTGATTCAGTATCAATTAAGTAGTATTTAATCAATTTTCCCAAGTAGGTTACGAGAATCTCGTTCTGGGGGCAATTGTATGCAAATACCCGCATCGCATGCTCTTGCGCAGCGAGGGCAGGCGATCCCTCATAGCTGGTAGCAATTGATTAATATAATCTTGCGAAACCCTTTGTTATTCAGTACCTACCGCCTATGAAAGGGCAATTTAGTACTCCAATATTGTTCTCGGTAATTACTTCACAAATCAGAGTAATGGACTGGTATCTAAGTTAGCAATAAGTTTAAGTTATGGTGCATTTTAGCACAATATAAATATGGACAGTACGGAAACTACCTACAAACGCTCGAAACCGCACACTCACACAAACATGCGCATCGACGGGGCACTTAGCAAGTCTTCGCAGTGCGCTCAGTTGTGCGTGCCGCGCCGAGACGAGTGGTCAGTTGGTCACGTATAAGTTCATATCTCCCGATATTTTTT
Organism: Diarsia brunnea; assembly: GCA_949774965.1. Lineage (NCBI taxonomy): Eukaryota > Metazoa > Arthropoda > Insecta > Lepidoptera > Noctuidae > Diarsia > Diarsia brunnea. The sequence continues at coordinate 17,913,421 of OX459002.1, read as the reverse complement.
TAAATGCAACGAACGTATTGCGCGGTATACGGCTGTGTCAACTCGGCTTCATCAGCAGAAGAAAGTATTTTTAATCGACTTCCAAAAAGAGGGAGGTTCTGAATTCGTCGGTTTGTTTTGTTTTTGTATCATATTTGTTTCCGCATAACTCCCTCAATTATGAACCGAATTGAAAAAAAAAAAAAATAATCGAAAAAGTATACTCCCGAGATGGTCCCACTGTTACCATGTCTGGATCTGATGATGGAATCTTAACGAAATCGAGGGCAACCATCAAATTTTATAGGCACGTATTACGTGTTTCGTATTTTTTCTAATGCTATTTAAGTATTTACATCTGGCAGTCATTACCTCATGTTGATGAGCTGATGATGGAAGGAATAACTTCTTAACGGTTAGGAGTTGGAGGATAATTCTTAAATAAAATCTTATGGGGTTGTATTCTTTCAGGTTATCTAGGTGAGCTGATTGTGGAAGGTACAACTCCTCAACGGTTAGGAGTTAAAAGCAATTATAAGAGAATCTTGAAGGTTAAGGGTTAGGTTTCTTGGTTGAATGTTAAATGCATCGTAACTATTAGTATAGGATATTACAACTAAAAATGGAAAAATGAAAACAACTATTTTAAAAAAACAGCTTCTGAAGTCGGTGACTTTTGTTTGTTTGATTTCCTTTTTTTTCATGAGCATTGCCCGCGCGCAACCTGTGCCGCAGCCGTGGATAGCGAGCGCGCACTCCAACGAGCGCACGAAACGTTATCGAGTATCGTCCAACCGCGGCTCGCTCCCGCCAAGACTTGTAACAGGTTAAGCCGCGTGCGCCGTTATGACAAAGTTAAAGATCTATAGTTCTACAAGTTGTTGTGTACTAAACTGTTTTCCGTGTTTAAACTACATAAATGTCTTTTGTTGAGATTAACCGACGCCATAAGATAACCTATTTAGATTGTATTTGTAAGCTAGCTTTTTTTAATTCGATTGATTGATCACAACAGAATAAAAATGTTATGTTGAGAAGTTATCTAGGGACTTCAGCAACCGTGCATAAAAGGGACAACCCTATGGCTTCAATGGAGCGTAGGTAGTTATCGCATCAACTAGGCTTAGTTTCGCTACTGTCCATATTTATACTGTGATTTTAGCGTCACGTTTCTATTTGGTCTATACAGGGTGAACATTTTTTTTTAATCTGCTGTTCCATTATGTTTTGACTTTTGTAGAAAACAGGGTTTTACTTAAAAAATATACCCAAAAGTTTCTATGTAGAGGAGGATGGGGTCAGAATGATATACTGAATACGTAGGAACCGTTAGCGTGACGGTGTCCCTTCCATTCTTTATTTTATTTTCTTTCCAAAAGTATTACTGTACTATTTAACTGATAAACCACGATTTGAAGTAAATAATATCTGAAATAAAACTGTTATCTACCCAAGAATCTAATCGAGGAAAAAACTATCTCAATCGCGTTCCTCCACATATAAAGCAAGCCAGACTTACAAGTGGCGCCACCACTATTGATATACACAAGTGCAATAAAGTTCTGCATCTTTCATAAAGTCTTGCAACTACTTCACATAGTCCACATTTAAGAGGCCATCGCATCCACTCCATTTCCTCAAACCATCACTATCGCCACAATTTGAAGGAGTTCGTCTATTTCTCAATAGACGACAGATATACACCGACAATGCTGATTGTCAGAAGTGATTATTAAAACAATGGACAATTAAATGTAAAAGTGTGTGCACGCGCATATCTTGAGGAGTAAGTATGGTGTCACGGCGTATAAGTGCGTGTTGACACCATTGGAGTCAGATTAAAAGTAAAAAAAAGGTTTACAAGTTCTAAGGCTGTCTTGCTTCAAATGAAATTCAATTGTCATAAGTATCTTTGATCAAGAAACCGAAAGTTACACCAAGGTGTAGTGAAGGTGTTGTCACGGAAGAAGTTTTTTCATTTTTTTTCATTTATAATATTATCATTTAAATCCACGCAAAGATTCTGACTTTTGTCAGATAATGACAAAAGTTGAACATTAGAACTATTGGGCCTTTGAGCATCAGATGAAACTATTGCTAGTACCTGTATAATGCATGGCAAGTAATTTGACGCAAAAAATATTGCTGGGAAACGGTAAAACTCAATGTAACCCATTCTACACATTGTGCTGAAGTATGCATTGAATAGTAAACTGGTCATGAAAGTACTATAATACACCTTAAAAATAGTATTAAAACAAAACTTATAGAAGGTCGGTTTGGTCCAGAACAAAGAAATGATCGGAATGACGAGGAGAATCATTATGAGATTTCTATGCAAGAAGATTTTCATCACAAGTCAAATAGATAATTCAAATTCTAGTATCATATTCTTCAGGTAACTTAAACAGAGAGGTGAACCCTAGGACCATTCAAGGACCATCATATTATATTGGATACTACTACTGCTTGTACACCGCTGCACCGTCTAGAGGTCTTTTGTTAAAAACAAAAAACCAATTAGAAAATCGCTTCCAATAATCAAGATAATATTCCAAACACAAATCACCCATTAACAAACCCATAATGAACATTTTCAAAGACAAACAAATCATTTTCAAACGAGGTATCATAAACCTACGTAGAACTATTATTTCGCGAGCCAAAGCCAGTTATTACATAATGATCATTACAATAGTACTTAATGACCTAATTGAGGCACAATTAGCGACTTGAGTGAACAGCGTGTGAAATAAACAACTACTTGACTTGCAGTTTGAATATGTTAAGTATTATAATTTATTGTGAACTAAGTGGCTACATTTTCAAGAGTTTTTGTTGGTTTTCGGAGTTAGGATTTGTTATCAGTAGAATTCGCTTTTAAGTTTGCTGATACGTTCATATCACAGTCAGGTCATGGTAAAAGGTACGGTGTTACTTCACCGTACCTTTTACAGATGGCAAACTCCCAAAACTTTCAATTTAAAGTTCCCACGTAGGTGTGTATTCAGCCTATAGCGTCTATCTTCGCCACAGGCCTCGTCTCGACGAGAGTGAGTAGCACATAACATAAAGCTCTCCTTCTTTTTTTCATCATCTTTCTGTCCTTGTCCCATGTTACTTAGAGTCTATGCAACAAGTATTTCCTTCTCCCATTCTCCCCTGTCCACCATCACTCTATGGCTCTTCTCCTTATACGGGCTTGTATTAGTTGTATGGGATAATGGGACATTGATTTGACAGATTGACATTGAATTGATTGATTGACAGTTTCATTTGAAGCTTCTTTTGCAATGTTCTCAATAGGTTCGTCCAATTTGTTGTTTATTAATTCAATTGGAATAACAATAGTAATTTAAAGAGCACTTCAGAGCAGGAAGCTTCAATGTGAAGCCTGATCTGCCCCTATTTCTAATTCATCAGCATCGTTTAATTCAAGAAATACTTCAATATTCTGATTAGCAAATACCTATCGAGATTAAATATTTCTAGTACCAAAACAAAGAAAAAAAAAATATATATACTAAAGAGCTGGAGAACATAGATTCAGATATCTTGAGCAGATGGGTACATTTCCAACAAAACAAAGTAGTTAACAAATCACAATTAAAGCTTCGGAACTAATACAAGAATTAACGATGTACTTAAGCATTCCAATTAAACGTATCTTCGCACTTAACGTTACAAACAAACTGCTGTAATTTATAATTACCATGAACAATTTTTCGGTTCAACGGCCATCGTTATTGGATTTTGGCTTTGATCTAAAATTAGACATTAAAGCGATAATTGTGCCAATTATTTCCAAAGTGTTGGTTAACTCACACTGAATTTTGACGCAGAACGTAAATAAAGTGAAGGAGTTCTTAAATTGGACGATTTTAGAAACAATGACTAACATCCTTCATATGATGCTGAGGAATGTGGGACGCGTCTTGAGTACAATATTATGAATGAATTTGGATGATTATGAGAGACGAGGAAAGTCAAAGCAAAGGGTGACTAGGGAAAGAAAAGAAATTATATATTTAGAAAGGTAAAGTTGCGGTGCCTCAGTCCATTAAAATAAGGAAAAGAAGGATCGAAGTCCCATAATCTACAACCACCTGCAAAGTAATCTAATTTAGAGGTTAGACGACAACAATCTCTTTATAACCATAATATTTGTTGCTGACTAAGGTTACGAATATTTGCTGCCAATTTGAAGTACCCAACATAGTAAACAAATCTTATAAAGCGTCAAGCATCTCAAGGAGTCTCAAAAGACCTTTTACGCTATCTGCAATATGGTAAGGCCATTATGGAATAAGTGTCTCTTCAAAATATTGATAACCTTTTTCGAGCTTTTAGTACTTGTTAGTGTGTTAAGATGAATTCTTGCAAGCAAAGTTTGGTCAACGTCAACATCTTGATCTTTGTTTACTTGATCTTATGATAATATCTTTATATATTTGCAGATAACCTGATGCTGGATCGACTCATTACGAGGATACTCTTTGACGTTAAATGGTATTGTCTTAGTATTTTTGTCTGTAGGTAAAGTTGGGTGGTAAAATGTCCACAAGCATTTAAATAAAATATCACTCATGGCTAAGGTCTGAAGGCACTATTATTTTATCCCAACTTTAAGATTTAAAAGATGGAGGTTGGTATGCTTTAATTGACTTGATTTTAACTGTCTTCCAATTTTATTGAGGGATTTTAGGGTGATAGACCAAACTCATCACCTGTCTAGACTTATCCCAACTATGTTAGGATCGCTTATGTTAGGACCGGACGCAGCTGAATACCACTATTTTACATAGAGCGACTGCCAATCTGCCCTCTTTAATCCAGTTAGTACTAGATAATACCATACCACCCGGTAAGAATGGTTTTGCAACAGTACAATACTAAGACAAAATGTCAATCAATTTTCACTTGTCTTTGATAAATTCCAACAAACAGTACAAGAATAATGTTCCATCCGTCTGAATCCGGCCGAAAATCCAATGGAACTGATACCAATCTACCTGAGACATGCAAACAGCGGATACACTAAGTGATTAAACTAGATACAATACAAGTTCAGGTGCAATATTTTTATTACTTAATTACGTCTATTACCACGCCGATACGGCTATATTTTACCTTGACACGCGTTAGGTCATTTAGGGCTGTAATAAGCCCTAATTTATTTAGTCCGCCTTATATTAATATAAAGCCATAGATATGGCAGCTTCTTAAATACCAACTACTGTTTTAATAATTTCTCTTCTTGAAATTGACTAATCAGAATTAGTTTTCATACTTACCTACCTAAATGCTAACATTTTTGTAAATTGTTTGTAAGATGATATAATAAAAGAATGTTTTTTTTTATATAAAGACAAGATTCCTAAATTAATAAAGTGTCCAGCGATAGCCCTAAAGCTATACTTATAGTGATGTTTAATATGACCGTACTATCTTAAAAAAACACGCCTGCCATGACAAAAAGTAAACTAAAAAATAAAAAACAAGCCAAAGGAATTCAGCGATGAATGGGAGCAAGGTCCCGTAAATGTATTCGAAAATGGAAAACTGAAATCTAAAACTTTTATTGCAGTCGGGGGACCTGTAAAGAATTGTTCCACCGAACTGTTCCCCGACTGCAATAAAAGTTTTAGATTTCAGTTTTCCATTTTCGAATACATTTACGGGACCTTGCTCCCATTCATCGCTGAATTCCTTTGGCTTGTTTTTTATTTTTTAGTTTACTTTTTGTCATGGCAGGCGTGTTTTTTAATTTTTTAAATTATTTGTTTTTTATTTCATATCTTTTAGTGATATATCGATATTTTTTCACCATGTTTCTAGTAAATTGATTCACAAATACTGACTTTTCATACAAACTTAAAAACCATTTAGGTGCCGTCGTGGATGGATTTGGGAGTTGTAACCTAGCCAGTTTTATTTCTTTCATTACAGGGAATCTATTGATATGTAGCTTGTTCGTATCGAATCCCGGGTTTAAAATGTCACCATATCATTTGTTAAGTAGTATTACTAGAAAACACTAGATATTGAATACAACTGTGGTATATTTTTGTAATCTACTTAATAAGTTCTAGACGATGATTATATTTTTCATTGAAATTTCAATAAAAACAAATTAAAAGTTATTTTTATTTCTAAACCATGGCCACCCTATTATGTTTTTTGATATTTTCTCTAGCCTATGTTACCCGGGATGACGTAACGAATCTAACGATACCACATACATCAAAATCGGTTCAGGCGTTTAGAAGTTATGGTGGAATAAAGAAACTCACAAACAAACATACATACATACATACATACATACATACATACATGAACGCTAAAAACATAACACTCTTTTTTTTGGGGCAGTCGTGTAATTAGACCTTATTACTAACTGGTGTAAGCTTTATCCATATTATGTAAATCTGTAGCTTAAGTTACGCCCATTATCCGACATGTTTATTAGATTGATGTAAATTACATCTTATCAACTTTGCAAATATTCGAGTTAAAGCAGATACGGTAAGATCTGATTGGCTAAGGGCACCGGACTTTGACAGATATTTCAATCAGCACATTAGTGTTATTTAGTGTGCAGAATACAATGACTTATAGGATATAAGATCTTTTCTTGTAATTTGTATGTATTTTTAACATTTTTTATTGGTTGTGATTTGTGACCGCATCTTCATAGGATCACAAGAAAATTCAAGAGTTCAAACCGACCACAGCTCCATAATTCTAAAACAAAGCTCCAATTCTTTCGAAATTGAATGTTAAAGGGTCATGGCATTAATTCCCATGACCTTCCCACACAGTGCTCTGGATAATGACAGGATAGAATACGATAATCTGTTGGTAAGCACGACCTCGTTGATGTGTGTGATTATATCGCTATCGATATGAATGGTGATGTGCGGTCGATATGTGGGAAATGGTTTTCACTGATGACGTTACAGTTTGAGCTAGTTGTGTTGGCTTTGAAGTAAACATGTAGGTAATGATAGGGATTTCGTAAGTAGACTTTCCATATTGTTATATTTTATGTAATGGCGTTTAATTCTTTATATTTCTAGATTTATTTTTTGATTATACCTTGGTCTAGTGGTCGCAAGCGCGACTGCTGAGCGTGAGGTCCCATGTCATGCAAAGTGTTATTGGGTTTTTCCATCAGGAATTTCTCAGTAGCAGCCACAGAGTCTGGATTTGTGCCCAGATTTAAACATAAGGCCGAAAAGTGGGTGTACTATTAAGTACACCTCTGGCTAACCCTCCAGGAATTACAGGCGTGAATATTATATGTAAAATTAACTTGGAAAGGAATTAAAACACTCTGTTACTTGATTTCAAGTTGGCACTTGGCACAACAACAAATCATCGGAAAATTCTCAATCCATGATTTGCAAGAATAATGAGAAATGCAAACGATGCCAGAAATTAACAAGTCAGTGATCAAGTAATTAACAGATCTGATTTAAATGATTCATTTATGCCTTTTATGCGTTAAATGTAAATACACAATAACTACTTATTCGCGAAAACGTTTGCAATGGAAAGCTTCCATTACAATGCTTTTATTTGTTTCGCATTCTTTGAGTTTGTCATCGTTTCCAACAAATACTTAGTAAAAAATTCTTACCTGTCTTTATACGTACTGGATTGTGAAGGGCAGATAGGCAGTCGCTCCATGTAATACTGCTGGTTCGACAGAAAGCCGATCCCAACATAGTTGGAAAAAGGCTAGGCAGATGATGATGTTAATAACTATGTATTTGAATACAAAGAATCTAGCTCTATTAAATGCTACAATGATCTTTTGGCATTTGACGCTTTGACATTTACAGGAGGACGGTTTTCTTTAAACATTGGGAAATAATTTTAGGAAATGAATAGTTTATTTTTTGCCAAGGTGCAAAATATCCTTATAGATACAGCTAGCTACATTATATCATGCTAACCATAGCGTTATTTGTTTCTGAAAAATTCCACACAGGTAGGTTTCGGCAAAAAAATAAATGCAAAATTTTATTAATCCACGTAAGCCAGTGCTTTAAAATATTCCTATCGAAAAGGGAGAATCCGATTCTTTTAAGGATCGTATACTAACGCAAAAACGTCTTATGAATGGCAACTTCCGTTGGTGCGTAAAAAACGTACCTTTCCGACCCACCTTCAAAATACCAACACATAATTATCTTCCTCAATCGCTACACAAGCAATCATTTGAGAAATTAGAATGACTCAAGTAGTGGATACTGTAATTTTGTAAAGTTCCAATTTCTCGTGTAGCTTTCCGCTAGTTTCCCCTTATTTCACGATCTTTTGCGTTCATAGTACATTGTGGTATCCTAGGTAAGCCTCTAATACCTTTAATGAAGCTGTAAGGCACTTGTTCTCTCCGTCATTGCGTTGGTTTTCTAGGCCATATCTGGGACACTTCTAGTTACGGAGGTATTAGGGGTCAAAATTCCAAGTTTTTATGTTACAACTTAACTTTAAATACCTTACCGACTACTTGATTAATGCATCCAACAGCACGTTTTGAGTACGTCAGCCGTCCACCCGTAAAATGTGATTTTTCGCCGCAAGAAAAGGGATGCAATTTTTCAGTGGATACACTTAGTTTGATGTACTTACAGAATGCTTGGTTGGCGGGTTCGTGAAGAGTTCGTTTACACCTTTTTTTTTTTGGCGGGTGGAAAATCATCAAATAACCCCCCTCCCGGTCCTGGGCAGATCGAAAGGGAGTGTCAGACTTCTACTGACTAAAAACCACCCATGTTCCTTCTTAGCCCTTCATGTCGAGGCCGCGGTATCTCTTGCGAACAACCCGCAGCCCCGACGGGTTCGTTTACACCTTGGTAAATTGTTTGTTTACACCTTGAATAATTTACCAAACCCTATCCCAAATATACTGAGATCAGTCTCCAGTCTAACCGGCTGCAGGTAGACTCATGATGACAAAACTTAATAATACTGCAAAAGTGCCCCAGCTTCTTCGGTTCGGTAGCTTTCCACCGATCCTTAAAAGGCGTCAAAGATATTCGACGCAAACTAACGCAGATAATTAACCTAAAGCCATAATCACACAATGAATCACTACCTAACCATATGCGTACAGTTAGCGTTAAAGTATTTCCATGTCGGAAAATTTGCTCCGTAATTTATGTCCGTTTAAGGAGTTGGTTACATGGAAATTGAACGTTTCGCGAATATTAATGAGATATGTAAATAAATAGTTATTTTATTACTTTTAATTATCAAGTGTTTTTACTGTGAAGTGGGTGTGATAACATAGTTCTCTTGCACCTGGAAATCTTCCGAGTGAACAAAAGTAAATCAGCATATCGAATAACTTACATAGTAGGGGTCTGGGGAGACTTGATAATTACATACAATATCATCATTTCAGCCATAAGACGTCCATTGCGGGACATAGGCCTCCTCCAAAAAGGGGGGATTTGCCATAATCGCCACGCTTGGCAGGCAGGTTGGCGATCGCCTCTTACGACACCCACGGGTAGTTATGGGATGGTGCTATTCTTTACGTCCGACACCATACGCAACATACAATATACCTACTGGCAATCAAATACTACGGAGTGTGTAATGGCACTAATGGCTTATGGGCACTTGATAGTAAGTTGTATTGATTTGTAACAATATCTATAAGTAAGTTCATCATCATCTGCCTAGCCTTTTCCCAACTATGTTGGGGTCGGCTTCCAGTCTAACCGGATGCAGCAGAGTACCAGTATTTTACATGGAGCACAGTGTTGCGCAGTGTTTTACATAAGTAAGTTATAACTTACAAATGGATGAATGGTCATTCTTCCATACAAACGTAGTATGGTGATTACTCGTTATACTGTTTGACGGTGAAGATTCAAAACTAAAAATTGTATCAACTGGTCTTGTTAATGTTACGTCGGTCATCTAGAACCTTCAAGAAACCTCGCTCATAATTGTGTTGTGCCTAAAAAAACTCCAGTACATTCTGTAGGTATAATTCCATTGTGTTTACAAGGTCAGCACGGCGGGCGTCGGCGACATAATTGCCATTGTAATTTCGACCGTATGCCGAGTGCGTAACGTAACTTCTTCCTTGTTGGTTCTTTTATCTTTAAGTTTATTTTTTAGTTATTTTTCTTTGTGAATATTGTATTCATTTTTAGTTAATAATAGGGAATTTTCTCGAACTTCTTTTGTGTGTTTGAGTATAAAAGGACCAACAGAGGTCGGAGCAGGCAGTCTACTTTTGAAGCGAGACAACGAAAGGTTCGAAGAGATATCTAGTGCGATAAAGTGTTCAGTAGTGTTTTTGTGATTGTGTATTTAGTGTTTTGTGTTAAATAAAGTTATTTCGTGTGTTTAATTGGTAGTGTTTTTATTTATCCCATACCCAGCTCGTAACAATTTGGTGTCAGAAGTGAGGGATAAATAATGCCGATTCTACCAAAGGACGACACGGATAGTATCCGTACGAGGAGTCAGCGACAGCAAGGTATGGACCAAAGGCGATTTGGAGACTCTCCCACACAGACACCGGCCGGTGTCCAGCCTACGTCAGAGCCAGTCGCTGGCTCATCTGGCGTTTCTCCCGTATCAGCAGTGCCAGACATGTCTGCTTTAATGGCGCTGCTGCAGGAACAGGGGCGCCAGCTACAGGAACAGCTGCAACGGGATAAGGACGAGCAGGCTCGCCGTCAAGAGGAGCAGGCTCGCCAGTTGCAGGAACAGTTGCAACGGGACAAGGTGGAACAGGCTCGCCGTCAAGAGGAACAGGCTCGCCGTCAAGAGGAACAGGCTCGCCGTCAAGAGGAACAGGCTCGCCAGTTGCAGGAACAGTTGCAACGGGATAAAGACGAGCAGGCTCGCCGTCAAGAGGAACAGATGCTCCTGATTAAAGATCTTCACGCATCAGTTGGCAAAGAGCTGAGCGTGATGAAGGAGCAGGTACAGCAGCACGACAACCGTATCGCAAAGGCCGAAATTCAGATCGCCGATGTGAAGAAGGCCTTGAGTGAAATTAAGGTTGGAGACGGGGCTGTGACTTCAGTGATTGCTGCACCTTCGGTGCGCGGGTTTAAAGTGCCGCCATTCGACGGAACATCTTCGTGGTCGGCCTATAAAATTCAATTTGAGGCCGTTATGAAAGTGAACGGGTGGACCAAAGCGCAAGCCATGACCGCGCTCACTTTGGGTCTCCGAGACCAGGCCCTAACCATTCTTGAGGCCCTCGGAAAGGATGTGACCTACGAACAGCTGCTGGAGGCATTAGAGTCCAGATATGGTGACGCGCACCTGGAGCACGTCTTTCGTGCTAAATTAAGGGATCGCGTTCAACGTAGTGCCGAGAACTTACAGCAGTGGGCCCTGGAAGTTGAAAAGCTGGTTCGGAAAGCATACCAGTCCGCCCCTGCCCTTATTGATGGAAATCTGGTACAGGCGTTCATAGATGGAATACGCGATTTAGAAGTCAGAGCCGCTGTGAGACTTGGACATCATGAGACGCTGAAAGACGCCTTGGCCCATGCCTTAGAAGTAGAGGCAGTAAGGCAGGACCACCGTACGCACCGGGTCAGAGAGGTTGTAGCGTCACCTGTACGCGACCGCCCGCAAGGATACAGCCCTAGGTGCTACACTTGTGGAGAAAGGGGTCATCTTCGATCAAGCTGTCCTAAGCGCAGCTTACCAAGAGAAGACCGACCCCAGCAGGGAAAGGTGGCTGAAGTGACTGCACAGCCACAGCAGGGAAACGAGTAAATGCCAGGACTGGGGGGCGGGTGCTGGCTGGTTTTGAAAGAGCCCCGAGGATCTCGATCTCACAAGCACATGACGGGAACAGCCTGACCATTAAGGGCGAAGTCAACGGAACTCCATGCAAACTGACGTTGGATACTGGAGCTTCTCACACGGTCGTCAATTCACACCTAGCAAATCGGTTTCTTGGGGACTACTTCAATAACCACGACCGTATACAATTACTAACAGCACCCGGTCAGCACATAACCGTCCGAGGCAAGAAGGAGGTGGAGTTAAAATTGGGTGATAGAATTTACCGGCACAATGTCATCGTGGCCGACATAGTGGACGATTGCATCTTGGGCTTGGACTTCATGCGGAAATATCGTTGTGAGATCGACATTGAACGAGGAGTGTTGAAATGTGATTCCGAGGAAGTCTTCATGGAAGGTGCACCGTCAGGGAAAGTGTACTGCTTGAAGGAAACTGTTCTTCCTCGCAGATCAGAAACGATCGTGCCAGTGAAGTTACCACAGAACTCTGGACACGAAGATCGAAGTGTTCTGATAGAAAGGGTGAACAATGAGTTTTCATGGAAGATGGCACGAACTCTGGTAAAAGCCAACAACATCTCAGCTGTACGCATCCTGAATCCAAGTGACAAGGAGCAAGTGATAAGGAAGGGCACCTTGATCGGCACTTGCGAGGAAGTAGCTTGGATGCGTCAATTGCAAGACCTACCTACCGGAAATCAAATTCGTAGTGCAAAATTTGACGTGTCAACGCTTTTAGAAAACTGTCAATTAACTGAAGGAGAAATGGACAAGGCTAAGAAGATGTTACTTCAGTACGCCGGTATTTTCTCTACGAATGATGCTGACATAGGGAGAACTGGACTGGTTCAGCACAGAATTAATACAGGTAACGAGTTACCTATCCGTCAGCGACCAAGGAGACTGCCAGTTGCACGGGAAAAAGATGTGGAAACCATGATTGAGGGAATGGTGAAGGACGGTGTTATAGAGCCTTCATCCAGTCCATGGTGTTCTCCTGTGGTCCTGGTAAAGAAAAAGGACGGCAGTATGCGCTTCTGTGTGGACTATCGACGACTGAACGACGTCACGAAAAAGGACAGCTACCCACTGCCTAGGATCGATGACACACTGGATACGCTGACGGGAATGAAGTGGTTTACCACACTAGACCTGAAAAGTGGTTACTGGCAGGTAGAAATAGACCCAAAGGATCAGGAAAAGACTGCATTCTCAACAGGAAAAGGGTTGTGGCAGTTTAAAGTTATGCCTTTTGGATTGTGTAATGCTCCTGCAACGTTTGAAAGGCTGATGGAGCAAGTACTTGCCGGATTGATCGGGGATGCATGCCTTGTCTATCTAGACGACATAATCATTGTGGGCCGTACGTTTGAAGATCACCTTAAAAACCTCGACCGAGTGCTGTCGAAGATCCAAACAGCAAACTTGAAGTTGAGTCCGAAGAAGTGCTCGTTTTTCAGAAAACAAGTTAACTTTTTAGGACACATAGTTTCGGGGGAAGGTGTTCAAACAGATCCAGAGAAAGTAGTCGCCGTCAAGGATTGGCCAGTGCCGAAAGACAAGACACAGGTCAGAGCATTTTTGGGTTTGTGCTCCTACTATCGCCGGTTTGTGAAGAATTTTGCCGACATTGCGAAACCTCTACACAAACTCACTGAAGAAAAGCAACCATTCTGTTGGGACGAGAACTGCGACGCCGCATTTCAAGAATTAAAGAGACGTCTGTGCAATACTCCTATTTTGGGATATCCTGACACTAAAAATGACTTTATAGTCGACACAGACGCAAGTAATACTGGAATTGGGGGCGTGTTATCTCAACGGAAAGGAAATCAGGAGGTTGTTATAGCTTACTTCAGCAAGTCTTTATCCAAACCGGAAAGAAATTACTGCGTAACGAGACGGGAGCTGCTCGCTGTAGTGAAGACATTGCAGCACTTCAGTAAATATTTGTTGGGACGGAAATTCCAACTACGAACCGACCATGCTGCATTGAAGTGGTTATTACAGTTCAAGAATCCAGAGGGGCAAGTGGCGAGATGGATTGAACTACTGCAAGAGTTTGACTTCGTAACTGAACATCGCAGTGGCAGAACTCACGGTAACGCAGACGCCTTGTCAAGAAGACCTTGTCCTGAAGACTGCAAGCACTGTGCCAGGCAAGAGACTAAAGAAGTAGTGCCCGTGAGGATGGTTAGAACGGATCTCAGCGATGAATGGAAGGAGACTCTACAACATGCTCAACAAAATGACCCGGACATCAAGCCAATTTTCGACTGGATTAAAGCTGGTGCTCCGAAGCCCAAGTGGAGCGACGTGGCTGCGATGAGTTCCATCACGAAAAGTTATTGGGCACAATGGAACAGCTTCGAGATCCAGGACGGAGTCTTATGCCGTAAATGGGAAAACGCTCGAGGGGACAGCTGTCATCTACAAATGGTTGTCCCGAAAGCTAAGGTACCGGATGTTTTACGGCTCTACCATGATGGATGCTCAGGAGGACATATGGGGGTAAAAAGGACTCTACTGAAGATCAGAGAGCGTTTTTACTGGATCCACTGTCGAGATGATGTGGAGGACTGGTGTCGTAAATGTACCAGCTGCGCAGCTGTGAAAGGACCCCACACACGAAGCAGAGGTGCATTAAAAATTTACAACGTTGGAGCCCCCTGGGAGCGGATAGCGCTGGACGTTGCGGGACCATTTCCAGAAAGTGATAGCGGAAACAAGTACTTCATGGTTGTAATGGACTACTTCACAAAGTGGCCAGAAGTCTTCGCCATTCCTAACCAAGAAGCAACAACAGTCGCAGATAAATTGGTTCAGGAAGTCTTCTGTCGTTTTGGAGTACCCTTAGAAATTCACAGCGATCAAGGAAGGAATTTTGAATCGCAAGTTTTCCAGGAGACTTGTCGATTGATGGGTACACACAAAACCAGAACCACCTCTTACCACCCACAATCTGATGGAATGGTGGAACGATTCAACCAGACGTTGGAAAGATATCTGGCAAAAGTTGTGGAAAGCAAGCAAAGGGATTGGGACAAGCACATACAGCCGTTTCTTCTGTCCTATCGGAGTGCAGTTCATGAAAGTACGACCGTAACTCCAGCTTTCGCAAACTTTGGAAGGGAATTACGATTGCCTGCAGATTTAATCACTGGAACTCCCCCTGATGTCCCACGCAGTGTAACGGATTACGCGAATGACCTGCGTAATAAGTTAAATGATGTGTATGAGCATATTAGGCATTCCGGACAACAGATGTCTGAGAAGATGAAGACTCGTTATGACCGGAAAGCAAACAGTAGTGGTTTCGACGAAAGTTCGCTGGTGTGGTTGCATAACCCAGTGCGGAGCAAGGGAAAGTCTCCGAAATTGCAAGCAAAATGGGATGGACCATACCGAGTTGTGACCAGGATCAACGATGTCACCTACCGAATACAGAAGGGTCCGCGAGGTGCGCCTAAGATTGTGCATGTAGACCGATTGGCGCGATACTACGGGACCAATGATGCTCGGGACGAGCATGTCTAAGGAGGGGGCAGTGTTACGTCGGTCATCTAGAACCTTCAAGAAACCTCGCTCATAATTGTGTTGTGCCTAAAAAAACTCCAGTACATTCTGTAGGTATAATTCCATTGTGTTTACAAGGTCAGCACGGCGGGCGTCGGCGACATAATTGCCATTGTAATTTCGACCGTATGCCGAGTGCGTAACGTAACTTCTTCCTTGTTGGTTCTTTTATCTTTAAGTTTATTTTTTAGTTATTTTTCTTTGTGAATATTGTATTCATTTTTAGTTAATAATAGGGAATTTTCTCGAACTTCTTTTGTGTGTTTGAGTATAAAAGGACCAACAGAGGTCGGAGCAGGCAGTCTACTTTTGAAGCGAGACAACGAAAGGTTCGAAGAGATATCTAGTGCGATAAAGTGTTCAGTAGTGTTTTTGTGATTGTGTATTTAGTGTTTTGTGTTAAATAAAGTTATTTCGTGTGTTTAATTGGTAGTGTTTTTATTTATCCCATACCCAGCTCGTAACATTAATATCTAGCCCTGTATGGAAGCAGAATTGAAAAAAAAACATTGGTTTAGAAGTTATGAGCGTCGAAACTTCCATATTTTAACACTTATATGAACTCATCTTTCGGCGTAAATAAATAATTTATGTAGTATGAAAATGGAAAAAGTGAAACCATACAGGAATAGATAATTTATTCAAAAGAAAAAAAAATGTTTCAAGTGGATCCAGTAATTTTTCCATAATATCTATACGCCCAAAGGTCAATTTATGAAATTTTACGCGATCATTTTTGTTTTAATCGTCGTATATGTCACTAAATAAATAAATATATAGAGATTAACTAGATAAATGAATCCTACTTCCTACTAATATTATAAATGTGAAAGTTTGTGAGAATGGATGTGTGGATGTTTGTTACTCTTTCACGCATAAACGGCTGGACCGATTTGGTTGAAATTTGGTATGTAGATAGGTTATACCCTGGATTAACATATAGGCTACTTTTTATCCCGATTTTCTCTTCCCGTGGGATAATTTTCGAGTTGTAGCGGGCGAAGCCGCTGGCAACAGCTAGTACTAAATAAATAAATCTAGATAAATTAAAAACATTACCAAATAGCATGTATATTAGCCACGCCCGGCAACGAGTTTGAGCCGTCGACTAGTGCATCCTTAAACCATTGGTCCAGGATGTCCTGGGTGTCATTAGTAGAACTTTGACAGTTTTCACAGGTAGTCAGTAGAATCAGCAAAACTTATTTCATGTTTGGTGTCTATGAATTATAATCAAGAGTGATCAATTCACAGACAGAATGATTAATGTGTTTACGGTCTGACAAATTCTGAATTCAAATGGACACAAACGAGACCCCAGTGAGTGAAAACAAAATGCGCGGCAGTTGGAAAGAAAGTACGAGTAAATTCACAACAACTGTTTTAATTAACATAGATCGTTAGATTGTACAACAAGATAAGTAATTATTATTGTACTTATTAGATTTATTAATATAATAAGAAATCATCAAGGAAAGTTAACGAGTTAAGCATAACAAAACGCGGTCATGAACTGTCACTTGTCAACTTACATTCTTGTCGTGTAATATTGACACTGACAGCTTTTGAACTCCGTTCAAGATACGCTGATCGCGTTCAGTTTTATTGCTCATGTTCGCTACTACTACGGTTCGGTACTGAAACGTATAGCATACTGTATCATTAATTTTCTACCTTTTCTTTTTTTTTTTGGCGGGTGGAAAATCATCAAATAACCCCTCCCGCTCTTGGGCAGAGCGAAAGGGAGTGACAGACTTCTACTGACTAAAAACCACCCATGTCCCTTCTTAGCCCTTCATGTCGAGGCCGCGGTATCCCGCAACCCCATGTCCCATGTTACTTGGGGTCGGTGCAACACGTCTTTTTTCTTCCATTCTCCCCTGACAAGCGCCACGCTAGCATTTACTCCTTTGTAACCTTCAAAGAAGGAGGTTATGCTTCCATAGTCTACGTTTCTCGCAGTATGAAAATATTACGTTTTTCTAAATGAAGATCACAATTCGAAGTTAGCGCTAATTTTAGTTAAGTATACAAAAGAATCTTTTGCCCTCTGCCATTTGCGAACACTGAATTAATTAGAATTCTCAGAAATATGGCTAATTAAAAGCTGTCAAAGGATCTTAAGCTGTCAACAATGTTGAAATTAACAGCCTAGAATCCTACTTGGAATTTGAAACCTTTGTCAGGCGTCCTTGAAATGTGAACATCTTGAGTTGAATACAGTCGACTTCAAAACTATTATTCTAAAGTTAATTTTACATTAAATCGGTTAAAGTTACATTTTCTAATTCAATTTTAAAAGGAATCTTGATCAACTTAAAAGTAAGGATCATGGTGAATTGTGTTTTCTTGGTAAAAAGATTGGACGATGTAACCTCATTTCACGCAATCTATTTGCAGTTTATTGATTATCATAGATTCATAGAGCAACGATGACGCAGTTGTTTACAAGTTCGAAATTTAAAAATAATTATCGTAGTTGTTAAGTATTACCCGGGAAATTCAATAAAAAAGCAACATTTTATTCTACGAAAACCAGAGTTACATTTGAGCTTTTCTGTATTTTGCACGATTTCAATGAACCCCGACAATAAAAATATATTTTATTTATTATTTTCATATACTGTTATTGGTAAAGGGCATCTTGAATTTCTACTAGTTTCAGACAAAACATATAGTTACGTTAATTTTTTTAACCCTGACTGTACCTTAGGTACATCGATATTTATGCTCCATAAACGTCGAACCGAGGACCTCGTCATAAATATACGACGCACGAACCTAGAAGTTATATTTCTTGGAAGGCTCTCATAGAATATTAAACTTATCAACACAATGGTATGAAATACAAAAACTAGTCGATCTTATAAATTATTTTATTGTCATCTTTGATATACGAGGTTAAAATTAATATAAGTTAAAACAATCATTGGTAGCTCAAGTTAGGTTGTA
Organism: Diarsia brunnea; assembly: GCA_949774965.1. NCBI lineage: Eukaryota > Metazoa > Arthropoda > Insecta > Lepidoptera > Noctuidae > Diarsia > Diarsia brunnea. The sequence goes on along the minus strand of OX459002.1, from coordinate 17,895,113 downwards.
TATTCAACTAGCAAAGATCCTAGTTACTGTCTCTCTACAGAAGTGCCCTGTTGCTCTTGTGGTCGTAAATTCAACTGATGAGCGTGGGGTCCTAGGTTCTGGGTTCCCAACCCGCGAAACGAACCTAGGACCTAGGGCTCGGAGTTTGGAAGTAAGAAGAAAAATAACCAGATGTTCCATAGATTTTGACCGTGTAGGCATTGGACTTGTGTAGGAAACAAATTTTTCTTTTTTTAATTATTTATTTATAATTTCTACGATTTAGACGCGTACCATGAGGGCTGGTTCGAGGCGGCACAGGAAAAGAGCTCTTGGAAGGAATTGGGGGAGGCCTTTGCCCAGCAGTGGGACAGAGTAGGCCAAAGAAGAAAAAAAAAAAAATTATATGTTGGGGGGCTCAGAATTATGTACTGAATATGTTGTAACCGTTAGTGCGTCGGTGTCCCTTCCACCCTACAGTTACTCATAGGTAGCAGCTGATGTAATCTGCCCCTCTTCATAAAGCATTTTTTTCGCAAACGGTTAGGTTTCCCCCCTAACCGTTATTACAGCTGTCTTGATAAAATCTTGAATTCCTAATTATCTTACTAACCAACAGTTGCATTGACGATAACCCCTAACACGCAATAACAAGCCCTGCTCCTCTGATATCATATTATTAGTTATATTGATGATAACACTTAACACGCAACACTTTCGCGGTGCCAAGCAACCACCATATGGGTCGAACAATAATTCGTTTGTGTGCCCACAACCCGTCTTCGAGTCCTCGCTATACGTAGATAGATGACTTGGTAATTTGACACATACAAAAATTTGCACTTGGCAGGGAAAGTGTAACAATATTTTAAAGCCAAACCATTTCAAAAGAGCAACCATGGAGTTTCTTGCCGGTTCTTCTCCATAGCTTAGGAAACGACCAACGCGAACCGTGCACCTCGACGATTTATAAGTGCCCATGGAGGCCTATGTGAAATAAAGTATTTTGATTTTGAAACACGCAATTAAAGCCCTGCCCCAATATCCAATAAGGCAGGGTGGTCGATTGTATCGGATACCACACATGACTCGGCTCGGTCACGCGGCACGTGTAAATACGTTGCCTATGGTTACTCAACCAAAACAAACGTATCCCTAATCCGTTGATAACTAACAAGAACAAAGGTCATCACTTGACACATGCATTTCTTTTGTTATCAACCAGATAACCCTGAAATGCTTCGGTAAGACGGTAGCTCAGGGTTGCAAGACCAAGACCCTAGTTTCCCCACCCAACTATGCTGGGGGCGTCTTCCAGTCTAACCGTATGCAGATGAATACCAGTATATGTTTCGCAACTTTTTACCCCATGTTGTTTCTCAAACAGTAAATAAAACGAACGGAAAGACATAAAAACTATGTTTATTCACTAAATAGGTCAACGCATATCGGAGGATTTATTTTAAAACATCCAATACTATGACTTCATCATTAGCACATAGTCGTTCCAAGAATTACATTTATGCAACAATTTATTCGCGGCTTAAAATTCAGTTATTATCTCGTCATAACTCCCATTTCCCTAAGAACGAAAATTTTCCCTAAAAAAAACGAAAAACCTCCAATCTACCAACACTAGTAGCTCTGTTATCGAATACATTATGCCTCAACAAATGATCTTGGGCGTGATAATGGTATTAACAAATATTACTGGCCAGTGTTATCATAAAGGTTTGTTCAGATACGCTAAGTGTTAGAGTTAGATTGACTTGGAACTTTAACTAATGAGATAATGGCTCTATTATTACGTAAATGCTACCTACTGATGTTACAAAAATGTACTTAGATGAGATAAACGGCTTAAGTAGACATGGTGTTCCTTAAATGTCAAAAGAAAATTCCTTTAATTTTCAAAAATGTCAATAAAACATAAATCGCAATTTTTGGACTATAACAGCGTCAGTGAATCTTTCTACTTATGTTCCCTTTTCAAGCTTAAACGACTGAACCGATTTCAGTGCGATTCGGCACACAGTAAGACCATGATTAGAACATAGAGGGATACTTTTTACGCCAATATTAACTATGCTACCGTGGGTGGGTCGATTACTCTACCGTAAACTTAGCGGGTGAAGTGATGAGGAAGGACGAATCGCATGTGAGTAAAACAGTGATGAATATCAATGTTGATGGATGAAGAGCTCTCGAGGGAAGACCAAGGAAAGGATGGATGGATTGTGTAGGGGCAAGATATGATAGATAGGAGTAAATGAGAGCATGATGGTTGAGAGTGGAGAATAAAGAAAAAAATGTTTTGTGCCGACTCCAAGTAACATGGGATGAGACCAAGTCAGGAAGATGATGAACCTCAGCGGGCGAAGCCATGGGCAAAATCTACTAATATTTATTTTGACAGTAAGTAGTAGTAGCAGCAGAGTAGCCAAATCTCTACAACCGTAAATATAACTTGCTTCTGAACACGCTCTTACACATCCATTTATCTGTTTATTCTGCCCAAATACATCGCATCCATTGTTCGGGTCCTTGTTACTGCAATTCTATAATTCCGTACAAAGTTGACGGACTCAAGGGTACACAAACAAAACTGTTTTGTTGTTAAAACGTTATTAACATTGTCAATTATATGAGTGCCGTGACACCGCCAACTTTAACCATGGAGAGGTAGGTTTAGTGCTGTCGTAATGCGAAACTGCATGTTTAGGAGCTTTTCAAATTGCTTATTTTTGGAAAACATGTCCTTTTGTTAGACAACATTTAAATGTTCTACTCTTTCAATCTCTGAAGGGTTAAGTGGAGGTGTACCTATTTAATAGTAGCGCCACATTTCGCATTTTATGTTTAAGTCCCATGTAATAGGGCGAGCCTTTCCAGATTCCGCCGTGTTTGCTACTGAGAAATCCCTAATCAAAAAACCCAATTTTCTCAGAAGATGAAGAACACTTTCCTTAGAAGATGCGACCACTAGACCATATATTTGCGAGAAGCTTTCATTCACAATCTCATTAGCACCTTGTAACTTAGAATTGCTTTTTTAACGGACTCTCCAGTAACAATCTATATCAATAACACCTCCTTCACTCAACTTCACTTTGTTCTTTTACATTTTTTTAAAGAGTTCTTCAGTTCTTCGTAGTAGTCAACCTTTTGGAACGGGCAACTAGTGACTGTAGTATAACAAATTCTGACTTACTGACCAACTTCTTCACAAGAGGGGATCGGACTGAGTCAAAAAAATATAATTCTAGGGGAAAACTTAAAAAAACACTCGTCACTCATGAATTCTATAGTATTTATTTCAATTAAACCATTTCCAGGCACATGTGAGGGGATCGGACAAAAAAAAACTAATTAGTCCGTCAGTTAGATTATCGAAAAATATTGGATACGTGTTTTTTGTTTTATCAAATTAATAAAAATTGACGAAGATAAAACGCGTCAACGATCATAAGTCAATGTACTGACATGTGACGTTTTCGAGGAGTTCACGAGTTTTCGAAGCACTGTATAATCGTCTTCATTAATTGTTTACGTAAAAAAAGGAAAAAAAATATGTGTTCAATATTTTTTGAAAATCTATCTGACGGACTAATTAGTTTGTTTTGTTTAATTGAAATAAATACTATCGAGTTAATTAGTGACAAGTGTGTTTTTTATAAGTTTTCCCTAAAATGTTCACTGCCTTCACACAGTACTTCCTATTATCTACCGGTAAGTTGCGAAACTATTCGTTTAGTAGTCACCATACTAATTAACGCGTCTTTCTATCTGTCAACTACTAATGACTGTTTGTGTACTATCAACATTTCTTTCGGTTCCAAACAATTAGGTTTTTGTGTTGCGACGGACGCCTGCTTACCGACGTATACGATAAATGGATGACATTCACGATTGATGAGAATGGTATGGAAATATTTAAATGGATGTCGATGTTTTTGGGTTAAACGATAATATTTGTTGGAACTTGGAAGTACTGTCGGTGAGTCGACCTAGTTAGTTAGTTGAATTCTCCTGAAAAGTTGTTTAAATAATACCATCTTATCTAGTGTTCCCTATATAAAGTTTCTTTGCTTTGGTGAACTCTTCATCTATTACCAATATTAAAAAAACCGGCCAAGAGCGTGTCGGGCCACGCTCAGTGTAGGGTTCCGTAGATAATAAAATATTATGTAAACGAAGTTAAAAAAAAAATTCGGGGAAATGAAACTTGACCTCTGGATTGTATAGGCGCTCATACGATTTTTGGGTGTCGAAAGTTACGTTACTGTAAAGAAACAGTTCGACTACACTATTTCTAGCCGTGGCGTAAATACGGGCCGTGCACTAAGAATACGAAAAAAAGCCCTTACCTACCCAGTCAACCCTATAACTCCTTGCAGCAATAACGGTACACTCAAATGCATAGTGCATTCCGAAAGCAGCATTCACTCAAGAACTTAATGCTTGTTTTTATTCATAGTCCTGACTATCTGTACTTAGATCGCGTTGCTAACCACTAAGAGGGCTCATTGTCACAAATCATAGTTGCAGATGAGCCTGTAATAACTTTTTTATAGAATTAAATTGCTAGTTACGCGAACTAGTTGAGCTTTATGGTAATTAGATGCTAGGGATTGAAATAATGTGTGTGAGTGTGAGTACTTTTGTGAGCGAACTCACTGAGCTTTCGCTTTTAATGTTAAGTGAGAATTAAGTGACTTGGGTTATTCAGTTATGACATTAAAATATGAAAATGATTTTTGGGATAAAAATTAACCCGGTTTCATGTCAAGCCTAACAGACTGCCATGTTTACAAATCATACTTTTGTAAAAAAAAAATTGTTAAGTTTGTTCTGTATAAGTGCCACTTTAATTAACAAAACCTAATTACATACGTCATCTCGCTATTAATACGAAATTGGATGATTCAGTTGATAGCCGTATAATTACTTAATCGTACTACGGCGTACCACAGCCATAGGAGCAATTTTAAGATGACTACTAGTACTCCCTATGAAAGCATGACACATAAAAAATAAAAAAATATCTTTATTTCAGACCTTAGTCCATACGTAGTTAGTGGTTATAAACAGACTGTACTTATATGCTATGTTAGTAAACATCACGCTTGTATTTTCCCGGCGGGTCAGACAGAAGTGTTGTCCATTTTACCAGCATAAAAAAGCAAATCATGACACATCCAGCAAAAATCGCATATGACATCATGTAATCGAGTTACCGTAGTACTAACAATCGTCGTAATTAACGACAGTACATAATAGGTAATCAGGGAAACTTGATGGAAATGCTTCTAACACACTCAACAAATTTAAACGACATTCAACTTTATTACTTAAGCAATAAAGTTTCTAATTATGTATGTAGTCTCTAGAATATCGTAGTTTGGTAAAAAAAAGAACGTAGTAGCTGAAATAAATCAGTCTGCAATCGAAAGTCATCTTTATCACTTCAGAATAGAGTTTTAAATAGAAAGATTACAGGAAAATAGATGCTTAGTTTGAAAAAAAAGATTGCATTATACGTGTATCTGAACACATCATCTATCAAACAAAATTCAACCTTAAAACTAAAGCAATAGAATTGTAATTTGTATGATTAATGGAAAATTAGATGTAAAGGTTTGCAAAAAAATATGCATCATAGGTACGTGTTTCCGAGGGCTAGGCGTAAGGATTAATCTGCAATAATTAATAACTGACCGCGTCTCAGACGTGCGGTAAAAACTGAGCCAGACCTACCATAACATACTTAAACTTCCATAGAGGAAATCATAATGTAATGGAGGAAGTGGTTCTGCTACGGACAGTGTAAGTATTGGGATGGAAGGCATTAGATGGAATGAGCATTCATTTTCTTTTTTTTTCGTTACAAATGTCATGATTCATGGAATCAGAGAAAACCAGTGAGCGTTGCTTTTTTGTTTTTCTTATTTATAAATTATCATTGTCGTGGTATAGTCAAATGAGACAGCAGAAAGGATAGCCCAAAAAAAGAAGAAAGTGGAAGTGGGCGGGTCATACTTAAATATTATGCCGTAGTCTAGATAGAAGATGCGGGAAGAAAGTGCTGGAGTGGAGACTACAGACGGGCGGAGTAATGTTTAGACAACCAACTATCTGACGATTTCGTTAAAGTGGCCGGAAGAAACTGGATAACCAAGACACAAAACAGCCACAAGTGGAGAGATTTGAAAGAGACCTACCCTCAGCTCAGCATGAGGTAGTTTACTAATTATATACTCGACGTTTTGAGAACACTGACAGCAAGAAAGGTTATAAATTCTATCTTCAATTATTTTCAATAAATAAAATTAATTCGTCAATCTTATTGCCTATGTAACCTTCAGTCATTATTTACGATTCAACTAAAGTGCAATAGCCTTTAAGCTTTGAAATTATTTCTTAGCTCGGTACCCGGTGACTCATGTACGATTGAAGTACATTTAAATAGTTAAAATATTGACAACATTGACTAGATATGCCATTCACTAGTCAAACGAAAACGTATAATTTTTGTTCGACAGTCCTGTCTGTAATAACTCCCAATTATAGTATGACTGTAGAAGGGCTATGGCATCTCAATCTAAAATGAACCTTATTTGACTGTCAAAGGGTTTACTTTGCTTGTTTCTTTAGTTTATAAACCGATTTTTTAATATGCTAGTGTTTGAAAGCAAAATTGTACCTTATTATTATTATGTGATAAGGTAAATATTCGATTGATTTTTAAGTTTATAAGGCGATTCTTATAAATATGCACGTGTCTGTGTTTCAACCGCAGACGCGCGTAATATAGGGACTATTAGTCTATTATAAAATACTTCAAGTCTTCAGGTTTTGCGCAGTAGCAATATTAAATTATAAAGAGTGAGACATCACATATATTTTCTATTTTATTGCCATGATATAAAAATATCACAAAATTGCAGATTTATCGTTTTTCAATAAGTCTGTCACAGGTCGAAATAAATTCCACTATCAAGTACTTGCCTACTTAAATACTAGTTTTTATTTTTTATAAAAGGTTCAATAAATTCAAAAAGCAAAATAAATTCCACTTCTTAATAAGTACTTACTAGTTTTTTTTTTAATAAAAATATCTGAATAGAACATTTGATATTACCTATTATTCAAAATTTATATAAATGATTTGTATTTGAAATTCTAGCAACATTATATTGTTCTAAACAACAAATAGTCATGTCATGGATGACATAATATTTTAATGTAAAATAAAATAAACATCAATTTTCTGTATAAATTGTAAAATGATTAGTCTACACTATAATAATATTATAAAGAGGAAAGATTTGTTTGTTTGTTTGTACCGAATAGGCTCCGAAACTACTGGACCGATTTCAAAAATTCTTTCACCGTTGGGAAGCTACACTATCCGCGGGTGACATAGGCTACTTTTTATCCCTGTATTCCCACGGGAACGGGAAAAACGCGGGTGAAACCGCGTGACGTCCGCTAGTTATTAATATGCTGGTGGTCGCTACATCACATCATCATTCAATGATTCACTTTTATAATTACAATTGCATTATTACTATTTTGCACACATAATTAGTACAATCGGCGACACATCAGGCTAACATGTCCAGTATAGCATGGCCTCGCTTTGTACAGATTTTCCGTACAATGAGAGATCTGCATAAACTGTTTTTGCTTGATTAGTCGCGTAGGTACTTATCAAAGAAAATTATATAATTAATGCGTTAGGCCATATTACTACAATGACTGTATGAATGGAAATACATTGTTGTTTATTAGCTTGTAAAATTTTATCTACATTCTACATGAATGATAACGATTTATCGTTATATTATGATAATTGATAAGGTAATTAATGATAAGTAGGTACAATTTACTCATAACTGAATATGGAAAACTGGCTCGTTGGTACTACTGAGCCATAGATTCTGGGTTCGATTCCCGAGTTGGCACATAAGTAGTATTTGGTTCTTCCATTAGGAATATCTCAGTAACGCTGGTTACGCCAACCCCCAATTAATTAAAAATAACGCAGAAATATGGTGACAAAGGAAAATCGGTCAGTTTTAAAATTTGCCACACTAATACAAAGTTTCAGTCATTATCTAATTTACCTAAAAGCCTCAGAAAATCCCATCAAACCTCGCTCTAGAAAACAAACAACTTTTCAACCAGTGAATCAGAATCAGGACACGAAATACACCACTACAGTTATACATTCACAATCTGTGACTAATTATATGCCACGCAGTGTAAATAGCATAGCAAACTACACATTACTGGGCAGACCGAATGGCACCCAGTGTAACGATCTGTGCCACTGAATTATATGGAATTACAAATATATTAGTGTATTTCAGCTTTGGTGGTAACTGTGCCAGTGATTGTGGCAGGAAGTGTAATTTTTGTGGGAAACGTGACACATGTGTGCACTGTCTGGAAAATAATTGATCCATTGTTGGGAAAATATTGTTTTGTGTATTGCATTCAAAGCCGCCATAAGTGCCCATGTAGATCTATTATAATATAATAAATATTAGAAGGTAGTTGCACAGTTCGGGTTGATAGTTTCCTATGGAGAAGAACTGGCAGGAAATTCAATGATTACATACATAACACCACGCCTATTAGAGGTGTGAGCAAACCCACATTGCGCCAGTTATGTTTAAGTCCCATGTAACAGGGGGCGAGCCTATTGCCATCAACCGGGCACAAATCCAGACTCCAAGGCCGAGAAGCTGCTTCTGAGAAATTCCTGATGGAAAAATTGAACCCAGCACTTCATATTCTGCAGTGATTCACCATCATCAGCCTATAATGTTCCCACTGCAGGGACTCAGGCCTCCTCTCTAGGAGAAGGATGGGCTATAATCCACCACGCATGCCCAGTGCGGATTGGCAGATGACACATGTCTTCGAATTTTTTGGTTCTAAGACATGCCGGTTTGGCTGCGGGTTGTTCGCAGGCTGCGGGTTGTTCGCAGATACCGTGGCCTCGACATGAAGGGCTAAGAAGGAACATGGGTGGTTTTTAGTCAGTAGAAGTCTGACACTCCCTTTCGCTCTGCCCAAGAGCGAGAGGGGTCATTTGATGATTTTCCACCCACCATAAAAATAAAAATAAAAAAAAAGACATGCCGGTTTCCTCACGATGTTTTCCTTCACCGTTTTGAGAGCAGTGGTGATGAAATAAATTAGGTACACAAAGTAATGTGCCTGCCTGGGTTCGAACCCACGACTCACTGTTCGTAAGTCGGGGCCGCAACCACTGGGCCACCACTGCTGTGATGACTCAGCAGTGATTACTCCTTTGAAAATATTTATTTTTACAATGTTATTATGTTTTCATTATTGTCACGGCTCGTCGTTTGACCTGACTACAGCGTTGGTTTAGTGCTAGCAAGCGTGACTGCCAAGTGTTGTGACCTTGGGGTCAATCCCGGCCCCGGGCTGGGCAGTGTAATTGAGTTTTTTTTTTATAAACTCACAAGGTGTGGTGTAATACATTCAATTGACGCATTTTTCGTATAGGGGCAGGTAGAAACTACAGTATTAATTACAATAACCAAAAATGTAACGAATCTAATCTTATCAAAGGATATCATACTACCCAGGGGTTGTGAGAGTTAGGTAAAAAATGTCCTTTTTTTTGGGGGGGTGGGGGGAAATCATCAAATAACCCCTCCCGCTCTTGGGCTGAGCGGAAGGGAGTGTCAGACTTTTACTGACTAAAAACCACCCATGTTCCTTCTTAGCCCTTGCGCCGAGGCCGCGGTATCTCTTTCGAACAACCCGCAGCCCCAACGGGCAAATAGTGTCCCTTCATGTTGAATACCGGTATTCTGCTGCTTCCAATATAACTGGGGAGACAACGGCAAGGTAGGCAAGGCAGATAATGATTCATCTAAGACTTAGATGAATCATTATCTACCTTGCTTAGATTCTAAGTCAATAGCAACAGGCTTACTCTCTGTAACCTACATTCGATGTATAAATCCCTTTATTTTATTAAACCTATACTTAGCTGCTTACCCCATCCGGTAAAACTGGCGTGACAGATACTAATATTATGTACTTATGTCCGGTTGACCTATAGCCCAGCATATTATGCTTAGTACCTACTAATTATGCACCTTGCAACCGATTTTAAAAGTCGGTGAACTAATATTTATGTCATTTATATAAATAATAACATAATTCACCGTTATTTTATTTAATGATTCTTCAAAATTATTTCTAAAATAATTATATAACCATTCACCTGGCTACATAACAGAGTAATTGATATAAATTAACACCAATTCGTCGAATTTTGTATGAAAATTTCACATTTTAAATATTCCCTACGTTTAAAAACGTCTAATACTAATTTACTACACAGATCTGACTACGTCAACGTGTAAATCAAGCGTGGTTATGTAATGTAATGTGAAGAAATAACCTATACCAACATGAACACCACGTGTTTCGTACTACGATAAAAACCAAAACAACATGACTTTGTTAATTCCGAGACTAGTAACGCCATCTGTTGACGTGAATACGAACTACGGAAGCAAAACAAAACCAGACCGTGTCGACTCGAGTTTTCCTCCTTCTATTTTAGTTTAGTGGATAAAGCTTCCGCATTCTATGCACGCTGGTTTTTATTGCCGAATTGGGACGACAAGATGATGATCTTGATATCTATGAACTAGTTAATAAAATCTTTAATTCAGTGGCAAGTGGTTCTAGAACCATGATTTTTTACACAAATGTAGCCCGCGACATTGAAATGTTCTTACTTTTTTTGCAAATTTTCAGGTCAGACTCTGACCTGTACGGGTTGTATGTTCACTATAATAATTATGATTCTTGACCGTAACACATATGGCTTTACAGAGTTATAATCATTAAGATCATGTATACAACCCTCCAACCACTCAATGAGATTAAAACATACCTATTATCATTTAATCCCATTTATAGTCATTGAATGGGGTTAAAAGCGATGATGACCACTAAAAAAAGGATTTCCAGAAATGTATGTTCTAAAGAGGATCATAATCTAATAGAAGAAATGATGAGAAATCCCATCAGACATATTTATTTCGAGCCTTAAAAGTAAAGAAATGTTTATTCTATTTGCTTTCAATCCGAAACTAGTTTTATTTAATTCATCAATTACTAGAAGTGTTGCCAACTTGTCGTAATTTACTGACACCGAATCAAATTTTTCACATTACCTTGTGAATTGCAGCTCATTGCCATGATCAAATGTTAGTAATTTATCATGACAACAAATTGTAATGGTGGTTGTTTGTTACCGCAGTCTTGAAGCTGAGATGGCACTTCTCATCTCAGCTACAATTAATGTAGAACTTGTCAAAAATGTAAGGAAAGAAGAAGTAATTTTGACAGATTGCGACTGCGATTAACTAAAGCTTTGTTCGGCTTGCTTTGCGCCAAGAGCCTCGCTAGGCTAGTTAGGCAAGCCGAACGGAAAGTTTATTCGTTCTAGACGGTTCTCGCCAAACCGCACTGCATGTTTGGCGCTTTCGCTAGCAAAGTAGCAAGTAACCATTTGTAAAGCCACTAAGATATAGACACTTTGGAAGCCAAGCCACTTATCATTGTGTACGGACGACATCCATGAGGACTTTCCACCACGGAACAAAAATACAATAAAGGAAAGTTCTGGAGTGGCGACTGTGAATACCCGCTACTCCGCTATTCGTTTCTGATTACCTTCGTTGCGGGATCCAAGACAGTTTAATAATATCTCCGGGACTTCGTAGAGTTTTATTGTCTCGGAGCTTTTTTGGTGGTCGCCACTAGATTTTGGCTTTCAGGAATTACAGTGGTTTGGGAATAGTATGGCGGACTTGTCCCACTTTAAAGGACCGGTCAATGTGGCGATACTTGGGGGAGACCTATGTCCAGCAGTGGACGTATTTCGTACAAGAAAAGTGTACTGACCTGAGCAAGCAAGTAAGCTGCACGTCGTTCTGGTAGCGCGCTAAGGCGGGCGCGCCCTCCACGCGCACGGTGTTGACGCGCTCCCGTAGCGCCGCGCCGCAGCCGCCGCAACGCTCGCGTAGGATCGACATTATGTTGGCTTGTCGCAGGAACGCTACCACCTAAGACAAAAACAAACTATTATCAGAAAATGTCCCCTAAGAAAATAAATATTGGCCCAGTAATTATGGCCTCAACTTCGTGTCTTAGGCTACGCGCAAACAGGCCACTTTTCATCCGCGACTCAGTGTCCTCGACACGCCACCGGTGGCGGCTACTCGCTACCTTCACCACCCGCCTACACACTCGTGGCAGCCAGCGATCACTGGTGACAGACCACTTCGTATGCGCTTCGTTCGTTTGTGCGGTACCAAAGGAACTACCATCGCTGGCAGTGGTCGCTGCGCCGTTTGCACGGAGCGGTGCATTTATCAATCCTCAATGGAACCATCAAAGAAGTTAATAGCAAGCTTGATCTACACGCGGTCGCATGCATATCATCACAACAGATTGGACTCAATGTTGCAATTACATAAAACATAAATTGCAATTGCGATTCGGTTTTAGGCGTTATTCTCTTTACTCAAGAGTTTATTATCTATTAGTGTCCAATATTTACCTTGTCATTATAAGCAACGGGTATCTCTTGATGCGTGCTCTGTACTTGTGCATCCAAAGCTGATACAGGTGGCCGGGGAGGTGGCGTGGGTGCCTGTGAATATGAGAAAACCAATTAATTTCTGTGCTTACTAAATACTTTTGAACTGTTATATAAAATAAAAAAAAATAAAAAATTAACAAAAAAACCGGGTAAGGTAGAACCCACTTGCGCATAAACCAGTAATTTGGTTTACAACCACAAATGAGCGAAAACTACCAAAAAAAAAAAAAAAATCGAATCAACCAAAACATAACTTAGTGAACAAAAATAACAGAACAGAAACTCATAAACAAGCAAAATCAACCAAAAAAAAATAACCAACATACAATCACAGACAAAACACAACAGGCATAGACAAAAATCTAGACGAACACATAGACAAGCCAATTCAAACAAAAATGAACATACACGTGTAACTTCTTCTTTCCAGCAAAAACACTAGGAAGTGTCGAAGGGTGGGCGTTTTGGGGGACTGTCACTTGTAAATAAGTAAAGTAAAGTAAATTTTGACGTTCGAAAAGTGCTGATTATCAGCCTAGTTTGAATAAATGAGTTTTGATTTTGATTTTGATTTTGATTTTGATTTTGATTTAACATGCGTGAAACGAGACACCATAACATTGACCATTCAAACCATGCTACGTACGAAAAACATTTGAAAGGAAAAATGTATGAAAATTCACAATATGGACCCCAGATGGCAATGGCAAATGAAAAAAAAATGTTGTAATTTGTATTAAAACCATAAATAATTTCTATAACAAAAATTCTATCTACAGACAGACGCATTCAACGATTTGTACATATAAGTCATCTTGTCTTTCTAAGTGAGTGTGGATCACATTCATCGCGAAATGCATTCGTTGGCGATGGCTCAATGAATTAACATTAGGAGTAACCAGTCCTACATGGGACATGCGCCACTGTATACTGACTGCACTAAAAATGCAATAAATGGGGACAAAAATTGCGAACAAAAGTGAACGAAAAATGAACAAAAACTGTCGTAAAGCAAGCTACTAGCAAGCATGTATCTTCACCGGTGCGTCGTTGATGGGGCGTCGTCGCTGCGGCAACAACGGGCTGAAGGGACCCGTCGAGGTCGCGCGCGGCACTCGCGGGTCTATGAACGTCGTGCGACGCATCACGTGGTCCACGAAGAAACACTGCCGTACCAGAATATACTTATGAAGAGGCCTCAACCATAATCATCCTATAGTTTTGTCCAGGGAAAAGATAATTGCCATCATAAACTTAAAATCAAAATATATTTCTTTCACATAAAACTGCACGGGCACTTATGACACGAAAAAGAACAGGTGCTCGGTTTGTCGTTTCCTGTGGAGGAACCAGTAAAAAACAACATGGAATAAAACACGAATCTCTCTCTATCTAGTAAATCAATCTATGTGCCCATACCCAAATATAGTATGTTGGGTCGGTACACGACAAGACACTCTACTTGTTGATCTGGTACATCTCTCCAAGTCAACTTATCTTTCCTTGTCATAGTCATACCGCCCTTCACACATCTCCAGATCATCCTCTCAAACCATCAGGAATTATAAAAAGAACATCCCAACCTCTAGTAAACATAGAACATACTAGAAATGTCACCCACCTTCCCACTCCGGTCCATCTTGGTATCCCATCCCAACGGCAGCTCCCTATCCGACTCACTGAACAGATTGACCAGCGCCACCAGGTCCCGGTTGTGTTGGTACCTCTCGAAGGAGGTGGTGTCTCTTCGGATCTTGGAGATCATGTGCTTCAGGGTCGAGTTGCCGTTGTAGAGGGCTGATGCTTCCTGTAAGCGAGGGTAAGGCGGTTTAGTATGGGGATGAGAAGAGAACTAGGAGTTTTTGTAAGGCAAGTTGGATCAGGTGGCATTCTGTTGTTTCTGCCTACCCCTATGGGAAAAGGTCGTGAGTTTATGTACGCAAAGTTAGATAAGATCAGACTACGTGCCGGGGACCGTGGAAGGTGCACTAAATCCCATGATCCCTATTGCAAGTGTGAGAAAGGTTTGCCGGGATGGATTTTAGTCAGTTAAAGTCTGACAGACCCCTCCGCTCGCCCCATAGCGGAGGACTACCATGAGGATTTTCCACCCCGGAACCAAGAACAAACAAAAAAAAGATCAGCCTATGTGGTATATCTCATCTCAACAACTGAATAATATTCCCTTTTTAAGCGCATACTGACTATTTAAATAGCTGAATAATTGTCGGGGTCCACAAAAGTTTACGCTTTCCTGCTGCTTTTTGGGACCCCACTTTAAGACTGAACTGTATGACATCAATCGATCCATCTGACTATGCTTTTCCCAACTACGTTAGGTTCGGCTTCCAGTCTAACCGGATGCAGCTGAATACCAGTATTTTGTGAGAAGCGACTGCCTAACCTCGGGAAGACATTGCGTTGGAAGGCCTCCCACAGCTCCCACTAAGTGGACCGTTAACCAGGTAAAGGTTGCGGGGAGCCGCTGGATGCGAGACGCACGGAACCGGTCAATGTAGCGACACGTGGGGAGGCCTATTTCCAGCAATAGACGTTTTTCGGCTGAAATGATGATGAACGACTGACTATCTATCCTCCACAACCCAGTTACTGTGAACTGTATAACACATACCTGGTTCATATGCAGTATGGAGTAGAAGTCAGGTCTTGCTAGGAAGAAGGCAGCGGGATGCGGTACGTGCGACGTGTCGGCACGTGACGTGGACGCTTCCATGCACGGCACGTGCGCGTGCGAGTGGCACGGGGGAGGGGGGGATGCGCACGCGCCGGCTTCTTCCTCTGCTAGCTGTGTGCGGGTCATGGTGCGACGGATTGACTGGTAGCTGGAATGAGAAGAGGAAGAGTTATAATAAGAATACACACCGGTTTTATAATATTCTTACAAGGTTCAATTTTATTTGACCGTGAAAGCAGAATTATTTATCAACGTGGAATGGCCAAAAAATCGACAGAAATTATAAAGAAAGAAAGAAAGAAAAATATTTATTTGGGACAAGCACAGGAACATACATAACACCACGCCTGTAATTTACGAAGAGTGAGGCAAAGGTTTATCCATTTGTAAAACCACATTTCGCCACTTATGTTTAAATACCATGTAATAGAAGGCAACCCTATTGCTATTTAACCGGGCACAAATTCAGACTTCATCGCTGCTACTGAGAAATTCCAGGTGGAAAAACCCAATAACACTAAGCGCGACCCAGGATTAGAACCCAGGCCACGAGGTCCTGGGTCCTGTGCGCTAGGCCAACGAGGAATCAAAAGCTTCATAACTTAGAGATTGTGTATAAAAACATACCCATATTCATTAAAAGTTTAAAAGTATTTATGAAACTCACCGCCGATCTAGTTGCCGCCTCTGCACCTCAGGCGCAGGTGACCTTGGACTGGTTCCATTGAGGCCAGGCCTCTGCCACGTGGTAGTTCTGTTGATGTGGTCGATGTAGAACACTCGCCCATGACTGTCCATGCGAGCCTCCCAGCCTGGAATATAATGGTATATTTTGAGTGAACAGACCAATAGACCAATGAACCAGAATCCAATACTATAAACTATGGGCCAAAAGATCACCCAACTCTGTCTATTAAACGATCTATTCACCGTCGGGCATATGCCTCTCCCAAGTGGTTTTACCTTCGGCTTCAAACGTGTGTCTCGGTCATTTAAAGCCGGCTAATAGGAGGCAGAATTATTATTAAAATCTCTCAAAACAACAGTTTGAAAAGGTAAGACCAACATTTTCGTTCGAACTGGTAGGTGGCGCTAGTTGCATGCATATAGCATAATTTTTCCATATTCATTATATTCTTACATTAACATAATAATAGACAATAAAATTAGACATTACCCACCTGCCGGTAAAGGTTCTTCGCATTCAATAATCCCACCAATCATATTAGCAGGAAAATCGCCCGTCAAAGCCATCTGCCGCGATGCCCTTTCCGGGATTGAAGGCAGCCTTATACCGGCCATGTGCCGCAAAGGCGTGGGTGATGCCACCGCGTTGTCATTGTCATCAATGTCCTCCACTGGCCTCGGCCTCCTTAGGACCACGTCTTCGGGAGGCCCCGCGTGCACTATCGTGAAGTGATTGCTGTTCACAAATTCCATATTTGGTGACCTAATTTCTGATGTTCTTAGTTCATTCGTGAACTCAACCATTTCGAAGTTTTCTTGTAATCTCGCTTCAGCATTCTGTACGGGAGGTGGGTGTAGGTCCGGTGGAGGCATCGGCCTCGGTCTTCTCGCGTGATGTGTTGGCGTGGGCGGACACTGCGGCACCGCTCCGCCGGCCAACGCCGCCACTCTCGTCAACACCCTCGGGTGCGGCCGCACAGGACTCTCTAAACTGTTCGCCTTATGAGGAGAGTGCTTCGGAGTACCCTCACACCCCAAGTTCTTTATCAAATGCCTCGGTAAACTCGAATGCTTCGGCGTTGACGAATCGCAAGAATGTTTCCGGTTCATTATCATAGTTCCCACGCTTGGCATGGTCTTACTTGACTCATCGACCGGTGACGTCGAGTGTGAGGAGTTGCAGGAACTGTGACCGTTCGAACTGTTGTTATCTGCCTCTCTGGTGGGAGGATCTACGTGAGACGAATTTAGGAACGCCGTCATCATCGTCGGTGTTGCGCGACCAGAGTTCTGCCGCGTTAAAGGTTTGTGACCTTTCAACATTGTGATTTCCTTCTCCTCTATCTGATTCCTATTGTCATCCTCAAACTCAGAATGATTACTAATATCATTTAAAAACGTGTGTTGAGCTTTCTCTTCAGACTTGGCATGATTTGGCGTTCGGTTCACTCCGTCCACTACATCTTTGGGAGGACTGGGTTTTTCCTTCCTTGCGAATGTTGTCGTAATATAATTATCGGGACCTATATCTTTAATAAACAATATCTTATTCCTACTCACGCTCGGCGCGCCATCAGGTACATCTTTAGATCTCTTCTCCTCGTTTAACCTAGATAATTTCTTAGAAGAAATTGTGGATTCACATAAGCTACCATCTGTTTCAGGTGTCGCTAGGGGTGCGATATTTTGCCCTCCTCTCCAAAAACTCGCTGTTGACGACGTAGCTAACTGATTGCCAGAATAAAATTCTCCTGGTTTAAAATCGTTCAGTTCTCCTTGTAAAGCAGCTGAGTTTGTTATGTTATTGTCAGTGAAGAATTGTTCATCCGTGTCTATCAATTCAAAGGTGAACGCGTCTTCGGGCTTTGTTAGTTTTTTTGGCTTTCTATGTCTGGGTACCTGTGGCGGGGATAACGCGTGCATTCTCTCGAGCGGCTTGTGTGATTGTCTGGGCGGCAGGGGTGGCACCGGCGACTTTTCTGCATCACAGGGCACATTCGCACTCTCCACGTCGTAAACGAACTTCATTATTTTGCAAGGATTCTTTGGTGACCATATTTTATAATACTCGGTGCCTGGTGACGTGGGCGAGTCAAAGCCGCTGTTGCCTATTGTTTTCTTCTTGACGCCATTGAGCGCCTGCCCGCCGCCGGTGTCCACTGGTGGAGGATACTTCTTCTTCACGCCCGACGACGTGGCTCTACAGTCTGTAGCACTCCGAGATTCACTATTTACATTTTGAGATTCTTGACTTAAATTACTAACTAGAGATTTACTAGGATCACATTTTGTTTGTTCGAGATTGTTCCCGTTACTTTCTAAAGCACTAATTGAGCATTTGTTGACGTTCTCGCTGAGATGTTTGATGTCGTGACTGGTGCCGGGCACGAACTCTATGCGGGGAGGGTTCTCCGAGTTCATCTCGAAGCTCTCGTTGTTGTAGGAGAACGGCGAGACGTGGTCTCCGCTGCGCTTCCGTGACATTCCCTCCTTGAGCCGGAGGGGCAGCTTCTTGAGGTCCACTTTGAATCTCGTGGGGAGCGCTGACGACTCCGCCGCGCACTCCTCCCCCTCGCCGTTGTAGTAGCGGAAGCATAGCAGTTGTTCACAGTCTGAAATAACCAGAAAAAATTAAAGTCGTTAAGTTTTAATTATTACTGACAAACAAAAGGGATATACATAATTATGTTGGGCGAAGCGTAGTACAGCATGACAGGCGTGAATGTGAGTAATAAACAGTTAATATAATAATTACCTTCATAAGGTTGATTAGGCTCGTCAAGAAGCCACATTATGTCGCCGCTGGCGCATCCGGTAGCCGGCACGCGCCCGACGACACTGGGCAAGCCCGCCGACTCTGCAACCAACAAACAATCTTTATTATTAATCTGATAAGTTATCAAACATAAACATTTAATGAACGACCTAAAGATCTGAATGAGAAAAAATAAAAACAAACAGACCCCAACCGCAAGATATAAAACCTAACTTATGAATGTGAGACACTTCTCAACCATGTTATCTTAGGTACCTTCATAAAACTTTATAATATTGCTAATGTTTTTAAATCAGATGCATATTCAATGGAGCTAATTTACATAAAATAATAAAAAGAAACCACCAGGTTCACGTTAGCGAAAACAAAAGCAAAATTGACGCTCGCAAAATCTCATTTAAAGCGGCCGGCGGCGGGCTGGCGGGTACCAGCATGAAAACCAAAACGCGCAGGTGCAAAAGAGACGACATTAAAAACAAACAACAAATGAGGCAAGTACGCAGTAACAGAGCTCAGAGAACCCTCCGCTTTTTTATCTAACAAAAATCAAGCAGGCGTAGGCTGGCCGGGCGCAGTTCGGTGCAGGCGCAGGCGCATCACAAATTATGCGCCCGACGTAATCACCGGATGCGGGAGTCGCCCGCACATTTTATGCGAAATAATCGAAGCCACCGAATTGCCAGTTAATTGGGGAAACACGACCATAAATTTCACGGGGGCAAATTGATTCCGCAAGTAAATTTACCAGGCTCAGCCGGCCATTACCATATTTTGATTGGGCTAATATACGAGCGGACGGTTAACATCTTCCTGTCGCTGAATAAGTGTTTGATGCAGTCATAAATATCGAAACTTAGTGCACACGTTGGCTTACACGTCAAAACCTGGCTTTATTTTGAACCGCGCCAACGTCCTGCTCAGGAAAACATCGGGATATCTGCACGAGAAGGAAAGGGCGCGTCGTGGAACAAACACTCAGGCGGATACACGTAGGACAGGATAAATCGCAGTATTATCTCGAAACTGTTTCCGTTTCGAAATAATTACTGGGTTCTAGAGGCAGCCGCGAGATCGATCGCTGTCATTACTTTTTTGTTTCGACTAATTTGTTAGAGCTTTTTGGGTAAGGACATTAGCAGATAAGCACATAGCTCCACACGTTGAAATTTGTTGAGTGATGGCAATTTCCTTCGGAGTGGTGTGTTTCAAGGGGTGATGATGGAGTGCTGTCGAGTCAGAGTTCACGTGGTGGCGTGATCATGGACAGTGACGCGCGCGGTGACACAGAGGGCGTCTATTTCCGGGCGGTGACGCAACATCCGCGCGCTTCCGTCCGCAGGATACGGCAGGAGATACAAATGTCGCGCCGCTGCAGAGATCAACCGCGGTGCTTCCGCGGGATTTGCGATAATGACGATAAAACACTATGATACACCAGACGTAGTAGGTATTATGTAGGTTACACATCAGCCGTCAGCTTTGTCATCGGCAGTGATTTGTTTCCTATCATAAGTATGGTGGCACAGGACATTTTTTATTGACAAAGTCTAAATTTCATAGCAGTAAAAGCGGCTTTTGTAGTGCAAAGTATAAGTACCCACAAAGGCTACCTTAGGTAATAATATTCTGCGTGCTAATTCAGCGTCTATAGATTGATTACCAACTTTGATTGCTGAAACGATAGGTGCTGCACACATCTGGTTAAAAACGGCGAATAAATTCGGAATCTTTCAGACTTCTACTTTCACATTTTTTTTATGATAGAAAACAACATTTAGCTTTAAATTTCTAGAAATCACAGCGGATGACCAAATGTAAATTCCTGGATTATCTTTAAAGTTTATTTTTAAACAATTTATAGACACACTCATCAATTTTCTGGGAGGGTGACGAGGGAGAGAAAAATTCACATTAGTGATATGTTTCCGCTCATTTTCGGGAATAGAGAATCATAATCAGAATTACAGATAAAAATTATGTAGGCATAAATAACATATCTCATGAAAAGGAAACATCTGCTATTCTGTTCACTTCCCGGAGTTTTAGAAAAAAATGATGTATCGGGTAGTACATTACATACATATGTTCGTTATTTACAAGCTTCTTGCAGCGAACAGGCGATGACGGAGTTATAAATATTTGCGATATTGAAACTAAGTGCATTACGGGAGTAGGAAACAATAAACAGTATCCGATATACCTCGCGGATACACAAAACAATTTAACATTCAAACATCTAAAAGCCGAAACGCAATAAAGCGAAATCCATTTGGACTTTGAATAAAAACAACACCGCTTACATTGCTTATTTCACGAACATAATCATAATCCAGCAGCCGAAAATGTCCAAATTTTTAAATTGTAAATAACAAACGGCGACGATAACTATGCTATTGCAACTTTCACATCTAATCCACTCATATGCTGACAACTACACAATCATGTTTCTGGTTTACTAGACATTAGTCACATTTCATGCGCTTACGCAGCTATGTCATACCAGAACTTAATCAAATTAATGAAACTTGAACGCCGCCGCTAATATTGCACAATGTTCATGGGAACTATGCATTAGAAATTCAAGCAGCATCAAGCTCCTCTAGTAAGCACCGCCTTGGGAAAAGCCAGAGGAAGTATTTATTAAAACATGAAAACAAATTACCATGCGATTAAATTTAAAATTCATAGCAGCAATTACATGAATCACGATTAACGTCACTTATGGAACGCGTAGAAGATTATCAAGAAGAAGTGCAAGGGCAATGCGGACTATGCGTCACCTAACCGTCCGTTTGGCGGAAGCCAACAGTTAAACTAAACGCCGGTCATTCCACGACCCCTTGAACACATCTGTCACTTTACGCCTACGCCCCGATGTGTTTAAGTGAGTTTTTTACACCGGCGATATGATACGTCTTAAGTAGTGCCCTCGTTTTCACACGATGTTTGTCAGACACCTCGTATCCTCGAATTGGGTAAACAATACGGCTGTCGGTGATGATGACAGTTACGTGTATGCCACTTGAGGGTTTTTTGCTTTTGGGAAACAAGGGGAAAGGAGTGAGCGGCACAAATGTTCACTTGATCCCATGTGTGTCATTGACATGCAGTGGTAAAAGGTTTCACGTCAGTTTTTCTACCTTAGTCTAAACACACGGTACACTATACCACAATCTGTCATCGTCAAAGGATTATAATGATTATCACCATAACAGGTCAGTTGATTGGTACCTACAGCAAATAGCCCCGTATCTGTCGCATAAAAACAAGTTGCAATCACCATAATTACAAATGCACCACATTTTTTATCCAAGCCAAAAATAGACCAGTCACTTGTGTGCCCGTATCCGTCTGAAAATAAACGAAATTACATTTCGAAGTGAAGAAACGACAGTTTAAAGGGGTCGGCTCGATGACAGAGCCCCATTAGGCAAGTGACGATTAGACAGTTTCACGACTCAGTTTAGGAGAACTTCGAGACGTTGAACAGAGCTTTGTTTCCATTTCACACGAATACCTTTCAGCGTATTAACAAGTTGTTGACGAGAGGATCTTAAATCAGCTTTATTTTTGTCTTCACATCCTTTAGGATTGTAAAGCTGTTTGCAGATGCAGGTTGGACGTCATTCAACGCGTTCGTATTGTGTTTGCTTGTTTCGTTGTGCTTGGGATAGGGTTACGTTTGCCTAAACTGGCAAGTGTGGCAAAGTTTGTCAAGACATGGTGGAAGGTTAAGACGAGCTTATAAATTACTAGCTGATGCCCGCGGCTTCACCCGCGTGGATGTCGGTCAAATTATATACTAAAACCTTCCTCTTGAATCACTCTATCTATTAAAAAAAACCGCATCAAAATCCGTTGCGTAGTTTTAAAGATTTAAGCATACATAGGGATATAGGGACAGAGAAAGCGACTTTGTTGTTGTTGATTTTACCTTCTAGCAACTCTTACGGCTTTCTGTTACGAGATCTCGGAGAACAATGTGTTTAGGGACTTCGTTAAGCTTTAAAAAATAACTGATAGACATTTAAAGCGAACCTACATAGAAATTACATTGGCTATTGATGTGTTATGATATGAGTGGTTCTTAGCTACACTCCAGCATAGCTCACAACTTCACAAGTGAAAGTATTGATGTAAAAACTCATTACAAGAAATGGAAACCGTAACAATTGTGCCAGACTCGAAGCGAATTTAATAAATGAGTGAAGAACCTACTCGCCGTCATAAAATCGGCCGTTGTTAATACTGATTTTGAACTACCTTTCCGTTCATTCAAAAGGTCCATTAAGGACCGGTTAATTTTACGAGTAAAGACCACTTAAAATTCCGAAGGGTGGGCACAAATCGGCTTGGATATTGAATGTTGCGGACAGAGCCTCGTCTGTGTCCATTAGCACCTACACTGATAAGTTGACATTTACCGTGCTGACTACCTACTGTCAATAGGATGACGAACGTGTCAATGCACCTAAGGTTGATGAAGGACGTAAAACATTAGAAGCAAAGAATGAAGTTTTTGGGCCAACAGAAGCTGAGGGTGTACAGAGGCGAAGTAAGAGGATCAAACTCATTACGAATAACTAGTCTGCAAAAACATTGATACGTTTATCGTAATTGCTCGCGTTTCATGGGAAAGACAACCTCGGCTGTTTGGCCTTCGTTGATTTTCCGCCGTCCATATGTAAATCCGGCGTGACTCATTAGCGTCTAATCGCAATAGTAGAATGCGCGTACGCCGCCGGGCCCCTGGAACACACTCCCATACTATTGGAACTGATTGTGATTCACTATAATAGAATATTCATTAGCACGTGAATGAGACCCTCACGTTGTAAGCTATGCGTGATGTCATGATAGGTAGTACCTAGATATCGAGATTCGAGAGGTTCAAAACAAGATTTGTCTTGAACAACTAAAGTGTTTAAGCGTTAATTACTAAGCTCAACTACCTACGTGAAGTACAAATAACCTTGTGTTGCCCGACCGTGCAAGCTCGCCACCTCACCCGCCAAATAAGGCGTGATATTATCTGACCATTTGATATGGTTGTCACCTCATAAGGGCCACTGAATATGGCCGGAAAACACTGCGCCCATGCGTTAGCTATGCCTCTCCCACAATGGCTGCGCTAGTTACCCAATAAGGTACCCAAGTGTTAGACGGAGCTGCCCGTTACCACCATCTAAGGTGATATGGATGCGGCGAACCAATAACTAACCGTAGAATTAAAGAAATCGACATTTATACTGTGTACCTATTTATATTCATTCACCTAGTTTATTATCATTGCGGTTAAGCAAACAAATTCAGATTCCAAAAGATGTAATTGAAGCGATAGACGGTCGCGTGGGCGGCGCGCGGCTCAGGCGCAACTCTGACTGTATCATGATAATCGTCGGCCACTCAATTATGGTGGCCAGGTCTAATAGGGCATTTAGCTGTCAATTACAAGTGATCGACTCGCTCACCAGATAAGTGTTCCAGTTTGATACCATTGTCAACGAGCTAGACGAATGGGAGATTAGAAATTTTGATTACCGGTACCAAATTCTCCATCAATAATGAATGACTATGAATCACTAAATATCTTGCACCAAATCAAGATATTTTAGTCAGTTCTGAGTACTTCGCATAAATTATAAATACAAACTCCGTTTTCCCCAACTATTGTTTCGAATCGGCATTCTTCTTCGGAATGTGAGGTAAACATTTTCCGCGAACACAACAGCTCGACCCACTGTTTTAGATACATTCTAAATATAACATAAAGAAATGTAGTTTAGATTAGCGCAGTATCGATCGCCACGTGCGGTCCATTGATCGTGCGGATGGTGCGGAGGGCGGAGGCGGGGGGATTCATTCATATTGCGCACGCGCATCGATCGCGACCTCGCCGCGGCCGCTGGCGCATGCCGCCCGCACCGCGCGCCCCCCTCGCACTCACCGCTAAATGCATGGTTCACATTACTAGTGTCATAATCATAAATTATTCCGACGCCTTGTCATTCCGAACTAATCCATAACAGAGCCAATGAACTCTTGCGACGACATTGTTATGAAAGATCGCGTTATCTTTAATCCTCGATCGGGACCGATCTCTAATTCTGTTGACAGTCGTCCCATTCAATAATAATGGCTTGTTGTCAGTGGGACGTCGTATGACTACGCCTACACCGCAATTAAGTAACGTGGAATGTTGATCCTAAAGGTGAGTGTAGGTGACAACGAAAATATTAAATTAACTAGTCGATTAGGTAATAAAGTAAACGTGCGTTTGCCTGGTGAATTAGGCAAGTGCTAATATTTGCGGACACCTACATCCGCGAACCTGCCGCATGCCGGGCGGCCGGGCCGCGGCTCGACGAGTCAATAAACTCCCACTATGTTTTACAAGCTAACACTACGAAATGGAGTAACTAGAAAGTGCAGGGGGCGAAATCAATTTGCTTTTGCGCAGTACAGACTGAACGCAAATATTGAACTGCCTACTGACAGGTTTCATTCATACAAATTGCCACATTTACCACCTTGGTATATTACATCCAATGACAGTGGTCGTGGTAATCTCCATGATATCTTCATAGATAACAAACCATTGCACATTTACGTCTGATGGTAGGAGGTGGCAGAATCTTTGATATCGAAGTAAGGTGTCGCAGCAGCACTAAGGGCATAATTATGTAAATCCAATACGTCCAGCGAGGTAAACCAGTAGGTATAGGAAAACAAATAACAAGACGGTAATGCAACCATACTTAACATGCAGCATGCGCACAATTTCGTTACAGGTTAATAAATAAAATAGCATAAACATAAGGAGGATGACAACACTGCGATGTACACATCACGGATTCAACAACACAATTTATCAGCAATTTCACAAGAGGATCGATCCACGAACATCGCCTACCTTGTAATTTCAATACGAATACTTAATACTTTATCACAAAGTATTGTTCCCAATTAGAGAAGGTTTAGCACCGTGCCAAATAGGGGACAATACTAATCTATGTGACAAGTGTGTGTGACAGTTGGCGAGCGGGGGCGGTGCCTCAGCGCGGTGTGATGTGACGGTGTGCCGGAGCCGCGCTGGTGCTGCGCTGCCAGGAGTGACGCGTCACGTAGGCGCGTGCGCTCGGCATGCGCGACGCGCCCACCGTTACGCCGCCGCCATTATAAATCTCCTACGATTCCGCGGAATTTATGGGAACGTTGCCAGCGACATCCTCGCCCATCGACATCGACCGGTTATCGACTGGCCACTTACCTACTCCGATTCCGAACACGTAATGGTCGTCGTAAATTCGACTACCCATTTCGGAATGCGACACTCTTATAATTTTAAGGATACCGAAATTGGTTACGTTTCGATTGTACTCAACGCTGAACTTCCGTGAGAGAGTGACAGTTGAGAGCGATAGGGTAAACGAACCACTCGTGTACGATGGGGAATTCCAAGCTAAAACTTCATTCAATAAGATATTCAATGGACGTAGTGCTTTCAACGTGTTAATACAAATACGCAAGCGGAATCGGGATTCAGAGTGCGGCATGTAAAAGAATAAGCGACATCAGACGAGAACCGGGACGAACGACCTCCACATCTGCAAAACGAATACAAATGCCCTAATCGAGTAGTCGACTAATGTGATCAGTCAGCACAGAAGTGTAATAAATCATGGGAAAATAACGAGAAACTTATTTGCATTCATTGCAAGATTGCAATAAAAGTGCACACGACGACCACAGCAGAAATTTAAGATTGTTAAATCAATAAAACACGATGGAGGAATCTTTTTTATCTATACCAGTGACATCATTGTGCCCAAAGGTATTACAAATTAGGCTGTTAATTAGCATATTCATGTGGCAGCCACTGACAAAAGTTATAACAGTTATTAAAATTTGATTGTCGAAGCACCTTCACCGAATTGCGGCGGTATTGTCGCGGGGCCGGGCGGCCTTTCAACGAGCCGAATACTTACACGCACTTCCTGTACTACGGGTATTCAATTGGCAAAAATCAACGACCACTAATAATAACCGTTTGTAAGGCTTGTTACAAGATGAACACATACGTGCTCGATCAAATTGCCTCGGATAGCATCGCGTGCCATTGACCGTGATCCTCGTCCAAATGTCAAAGGTCGTTGTTGACTAGGATTTCCGCTTATAGCTATACACGTTAACGAATATTATATGCTATCGCGGTAACAATAGTATTATCATAATCTGCTGTGATCGCACCTACGTCTTTTGAAGTGATCTCTACATCTTCACAATTTCGGAATATAATGTGGGAACTAATTCTTACATATTTGCAAACAATGGTTGTGCAAAAACATGATTCGCAGAGAGGTATCGTGTGATTGTGCAGTCTCATTAACTGAGGTTTTAAATTATATTAACTGTGAGAACAGAATTAACAAAGGCTTTTGAAATTTTTGCGTATATTTTGAGAGGAGATTGGGTGAACGCGAGAAAAAGTTGCATCACGAAAATATCAAGATATTGCGTGGCTATAAGCACTAGTCTGACAAAATGTTAATTGTGAAGATTCCCGACTAATTGATGAGTTGTATAATAGGCTGGCGCGCCTTCCTGCGTCGGGTGGCGTCAGAGTCAGACACAGACACACAGCGTTCGTCACATTAGAGATGGTACTATTTTTTCTGAGAAAGGGAAGTGGACGGCAGACAGGTGAGCCGGTAACGGTGGAATGGCGACGAGCGAGCGGCCACGTCCCGCGCGGCCACATTCCTGGATAAATCTTTATCTAACCGATGCCGTGCCATCGGGCAACTTGGTCGACAACGAACCCCAAACATTCCTGTGTTCTACGATGTCCTGTAACTCACGCAATTTATGCATTAGTTAAGGAATCCGGAGATTTAGAAACATCGCACTGTCTTATAGGTTTTTTTTAGTATCCAGTAATGAGTTGAGAAACTTGCTTAAAGTTGAAGTTTTCACCCTAAATCACAAATTCACCGAAAAACCAAAAACAACATGTCTCAGGGTTTGCAACGAATATGAGTAATCAGTGCGTCTTTTTTCCGTACCTCAAACTAGTTTGCGTGCAATTTCATCAGCTGTCACCACTCTGTGCTGATGTTTCACTTGTTGGGTAACAAATTCATATTCAGTACTCAATACATAAGTATTCAGGCAGATAATTTTAGTGTCATATTCACAGGCTCGTGTAACGAGTGCAATCGTAAGTAGAGCGTTGCATTCCCACATGATAAGTACCGCTGGTTGACGATTGTGGTGCCTTCTCTACGCAGAGAACTGATTTATCTTTGCGATTCGCTTCCGTTCAATTGTTGCATGGGCCGTGCGAATTTCGCGAAAAACTTTACTGTTAAAACTGTAAAAGAAAAAAGGATTCAGGATTCTGAAAATCTTTTTACGCCATTCTGTTTCGTGGCTACAGGTTACAGGTCAAGTTAATGTCGCTGGACCTTCATAATCGATACGCACCTTCTATAAATAAATCCTCAGAAATAGAAAGGTCGCAGTCAGTCGTTTAGGTCACCTAGATTGTTCTTATTTTGCGAAAGATAGCGTAAATTTTAATGATGCTTAATTGGCAGATAAAATTCTTTTGCATCAGCGGAATTTGGGTTTCAAAACTGCATTGTTATTTCAACGCAATCTCCATGTTGCAACGAGATTGATGCAAAAATTGCAACAGTTAGAAATAGATCGTTGTAGTCGTTAAGCTGCTTTGTAAGACTCATTAACCTTAGTTGTCTTATTCCTAATTAGCTTCAAACAGCACAGGTTATTTGGCATAGTAGTCTTTCTTATCTAAACGTTTCCTTCACGGAAATAGAAATCATCAACTAAATATAGACATTCCAACGTCCTTCACCACACCTCCATTATTGTTTCGAATTAACAACCACTCAGTACCACTTTCTGTGTTTATAACCTAGGCATCGTAAACATGCAAATAGTACTGGCACTCGGCACTGATACGATCGATATCCTGCATGTTCCCACGCGATCTCCACGGAAGTCCGTATCGTTTCTGTCAGCGATGCTGGGCTGGTCTGGACATCGCTCCTTTCCCACGCTGGCCTCCATCCGGAACCCTACCATTATGCACTTATGTGACCAAGTCAATAATGCATGCGAAACTTTCGTAGCCATCCCAAATGCGCTATTCCCTTCCAATACTTGTGTAACCGAACTGCCCGTTATGTTGAAACAAAAACTGACGGGAAGTCCAACGTTTTTAGCGCGTTTATTCGGCAGTGTTCCGGTATTCTACGGAAGCGAGTATGCAGTCTTAAGTTCCATTTTTAACATACTAGAACACTTGCTTATATTTCGATGACATGACGGCGTTCCAGTTATAGCGCAAACTGTTGAACGACACGCGAAACTTCCTGTTTCCCTTGCATACTAAACCAGTACATCTTCACATTTAATAACATGCATTTAAAACGTCGCATGGTGTCCGCATTCGGAGCTGCAATATTTTGCACTCATAAACGTCGCGATAACAGCCAATTTAAAAAATAATTTGCTTTTAAGTGTTCATTTTATAAAAGAAGCAGTGAGTGCAGCTTTAAGAGGGTCGCTTTTATTATAAAAGTTTTTATGTGTCTGGTAAATTGGTAATCCGCTTTATCTGGGTTTGGACATAATTATGGTAATGCGGTCGTTAATATTAATTAATCCACACATTGCTCAAGCTTGTCACTGGAGCCCTTCGTGCGACGTAAGAGGTGCATTCTCAAGTTACAGACACCCAACACCCAATATCTCACCTTATCTGGCGAGCTTATGTGCCATAAGCAGATCAAACGCATCATAATATTAAGTTATTTGAGGCGAGATAATCTCGTAAATATGCTGACAAACAAGACAGGTAGGATATTAAAATAGGAAAGCAAAATTTATACAACTTTTTGTTGCTAGGCAGATGTTTACAAGAAAATAAAACACCGAAGTAGTTACTAGTTAATCAAGCTAGTCTACTAAAGAGTTACCGTTAGAGGATAAACGAGCCCGCAATATTCAACCCCGTGATTAAAAGGTCACTGACCATTATTGGAAAGGGCACCGAGTAGAACGTTAGGAGAGAGAATAGTTGGCATTTAATTAATTTCATTTTGAAAATAGACAACGTTGCTGAAACTAGTTGCATAAAGACTACATTCGTTCCTCCATCAGACATCTAAACTTTCAACACCATC
The DNA here is from genome assembly GCA_949774965.1 of Diarsia brunnea. Taxonomy (NCBI): domain Eukaryota; kingdom Metazoa; phylum Arthropoda; class Insecta; order Lepidoptera; family Noctuidae; genus Diarsia; species Diarsia brunnea. The sequence goes on along the minus strand of OX459002.1, from coordinate 17,865,090 downwards.
AATGGCACGGTGGTTTGCCTTAAAAGATTTGAAAGTTTGACATACACTTAACAGCTAAGCACCAAAATCCTTTCTAAGCTCTTTCAAAGATAATGTGCCCATAATCCGACAACCCATCCGTTGTCACTTTTAGTGCACTACCTACCCTAATTATGTCAGAGAACTTCTCAAACTTTCCATACCTTTTCTTTTAATTATACTCATTCACACGTCACCGAATGCCTTTCACGACACAACGAAATAATATGTCGTGACAAACCTCATAATTGCATGTGTAAATGATAGAATTAGTGACCATGTAAAGTTCGTGGACGTATGGCCGGTGTTATATTGTTTATGTGTAGATATTGAATTTGAAAGCACTGTGTGACATTAACAAAAACATTACTTTCAAAACAGTATCCACAAAAGAACTCACTTCTTCATTAAAAGTCTACGAGACCTCGCAATTCACAACTTTATGTAATGTTATCACAACTAAGCCCCATGTTATTAATTGCATCTAGAAAACAGTTATTAAAAACTAGAACCCCTCACTTCTCAAGAGCCACACTTTAAACTCGGTCGCGATCGCCGACGTGCTCTATCAAAAAACCAATTTGCAAGACGTTAACTTGCCCGCTTAGTCGACGGAGCACCCATTATGAAACACTAGAAGATTTACTGATAGATAGCACCTCCTTCGATGCACGAATGCCAACTTCAAAATTGCAGACTACAAACACTTCTAGCTTCTTAGCCACTATCTACTTACCTTCGTAATCATTTTCCGGGATCAAATCCAGTTCAGGCATTTTTAACGATTTAGACACCGAAAGCGCAGTTTACTTTCTCCCAATGCGTTAGTGGCCGATGATGGCAGATACGTTATCAGTAGGTACGCATGTACTGGACACCTGCGCAGAAATCGCTCGGCGGAGCACGGACGTAAGCGACAACAATGAGAGGCAACAAGTAAAATAACCGCACACTATTATACGTTTACGAGCTTTTTATTAGCTATTGAAAGCATCCTCGATTACAACATAACACAATTACATTAGATTACTTTGTTGCTCACACGAATATGAAGGATGAGAGGAGACGCAACGCTCGGCAGGCGCTATGCGAAACTGAACTATCGATCTCTTGTTAGATTAGTGCACTTCTTTACCGACAGTAGCGTTGAACTGTTTTATTTATTTGTTACCTGGCATTCAAGCTTTCTGCTGAATAAAGCTGTTGGCCAGCGGAACTACTGGAATATGTTATGCTTTCGCTCGTGTGTGGGATTTAGGATAAAATGATTAATTTAAATGACGGAAATACACAATCAACTTAAATGCATGATTCAGTTAAGTAATTAAATGTAGGTATTTTATTCCACAGGTTTTAAGGACTTAAATTCATCGTTGTGTGTGTGAGGAGCTTGTGGCTTAATAAGAACTGCCACTCGGGTCGATCTTTAGGTAAAGCTGTGCTTGCCTAGGTCGGTCTGTGGATGGGTGACCGCCCGACATACCGAGTTTCTTCCGTGCCTCGGAAAGCACGTTAAGCTGTTGGTCCCGGGTGCCATGTACATTATAGATCATTGGCAGTCGTTACAGGTAGTCAGTGACCTGAAAGTCTGACAACCAGTCTTACCAAAGGGTGTCGTATTACCTAGTATTAACTAGGTTGTGGAGGTCAGATAGGCAGTCGCTCCATGTAAAATACTGGTATTCAGCTGCATCCGGTTAGACTGGAAGCCGACCCCAACATAGTTGGGAAAAGGCTAGGCAGATGATGAATTCATCGTTGTGTGTGGCTTTCCAGCAATTTACGGCGGCGGTTGTACCCGTGACAGCACGCTTCACTATCTATTTCGTGATTACTGAACTACTTCAATTAAAACAAACATTAACTAGATAAGTGATTAATCAGTTAAATGTCGCTATTTAGAAATAAATAGCGGCTCCAGTCAGACGTCCGGTAAATATCCGCATATCTACTTCAATATGTTTTTCTTTATTTACTTTTTATCTTATTCTGGCAGATTTATTAAAAGCGCACTGGCGGACAGTAACAAATTAAACGGCTATTTGGAATACGCATACTTGTGCATACTATTTCCAATATTAAGACGGTAGAGTCCATGCAGTTGTACTAGTATTGCGGGTGACATTATGGCAAAATAAATGAAAAAATACCTGATTGAAACAGTACCAAGGACAGCAGTGCGTACATGTGTCGAAGTGTGACACTAATTTACATAGCTTGTGACCGGATGTCAGGCACCGACATCATTTGTCCGTGCGGTGCATGTTCGCGCTTGTTCTGATGCAGCCGGTCAAGGTTGACCTTGGTTTAGACCACCCGCAAGTACTATGCTCCAAGGTACACCTACAGACAATGTAGTCATTACCTTATTGGTCATACCATTGAAACTTTGGTCAGCTGCACGCATAGCTTGGACTGCAGTCAAATCAAGCGTTTTAGGAGTGGACCTAACCACAATAGCATCTTCCATTAGTACTTTTAGCCTCGTACCAATTGTCTTCAATAGCAAGACTGCGTTGATTTGCGGTGTGAAGTTAATTTGTTTGCTGGCTTCAAGGAGGAACCCACGCATACAACGGGTCATAAATTCATAATAGTGTGGAGTGGTCTGTTCATAACATTCAGACAAAATGCTACAATGAATATGGAGTAAGATTTGAAATATTTTCTACAGAGCGCCGTTCCCAAAACTAGACAGATATGATTGAGAATATGTGGTGGAAAAGATTAACGAATATTAATCTAGTAAGTAACAAATTCAAGAATTTCATAGCGAAGATAATTTTGGGACCTTGCGATTAGGAAGTGTCGAGTGTCTAGACGGGAAATGAAACCGAACATCCATAGAAACCGAAGAATTCCCAAGGCGACACTCGCTGGACATTGGCTCGGCTCGGTGTCTCGAGACAGACAGGCCCATTCATCAACCGAATGCAGTTCAATCTTCCAAACAACTTAGACATTCTACTACATGAAGCAATTTCTTTAAATGTGTTTTTGTAATTTCTCGAGGGCGCAATAGTACAGTAGAGCATAACGTCAGAAGATACAACGATGAGCAAAAAGTTAACTTAACAAACAGTTGCAATTGGTGCAAAAGTCCTCGTCAACAATCTTATGCATTCTGAAATACTTTTTACTATATTTGCCGAACAAAAAACAATGCAAACGGTAAACTTTATCTAAATTGGTCGACTGCCTTTCGAGGTTACAGAAATTTTAATAAATCGAGATTTTTTCTTTAAAGTGGATAAAAAAAGCTTCGTATTTGGATCTCACAGAAAAGACAATAGTATCTAATTACGGTGAATCAGATTTTTGTTAAAAACTAGCTTACTAATAACTGACAGTTAGTAATGGCGGATGCAAACGATTGTGGGATTTTTTAGGTTGGTTTAATATTAACGATGCGGGTCACAGTGATAAGTGATAATATTCAATGGAGCCGACTCAAATGCAGAATAAACAGACATTGCTTTTATTCTCGTTAAGACGCGGCGTTAAACTATCGAGGAAGTATTTTATAAAAATATTATATTTCAGATCATCTTCATACTATAAACCAAGTAATTGAAAAATACAATGAATTTAACAAGCCGCTTTATCTCGCTTTTGTAGATTATGCCAAGGCATTTGACAGTGTATACCATCAGTCAGTCATTGATGCCTTGGAATCTCAAAATGTACCACACACCTATATAGATTTAATTGACACCATCTATCAAAATAGTTCTGCAAACATTAAGTTGCACATTTCTGGTCCAAATTTTAACATAGAAAAAGGTGTCAAACAGGGCGATCCACTCTCACCCAAGCTATTCACCAGCGCACTGCAGGAGGTTTTTAACAAACTGCCCGATTCGTGGCAGTCACGAGGCATAAATGTTAGCGGTCAACAACTAACAAACCTCCGCTTTGCCGATGACATTGTGTTATTCTCCACATCAGCTCCAGAACTCCAAGCAATGCTCCAAGATCTGAGCATAGCAAGTCTTGAGGTTGGACTTTCAATGAATAGATCCAAGACCCAGATCATGACTAACAGCACGAAACGTAGGGTCGCGGTAGACGGGCATTGTTTGCATTATGTCGACGAGTATACCTATCTGGGCCAGATAGTGTCGTTCCAAAACAGGCAAGACAAAGAACTCGAAAGACGAGTACAAAATGCCTGGAAGACCTTCTGGGCCCTGAAAGAACATATGAAGGGAAACCTTCCAGTATCACTGAAAAGAAAACTCGTTGACATGTGCATCCTGCCCGTCCTAACCTACGGTGCACAAAGTTGGTCACTTACTGAACAACAGAAGTCCAAACTCAAGATTTGCCAGCGAGCAATGGAGCGCAGCATAATAGGTGTTAGGCGAACAGATCGCGTTAGAAACACCACCCTGCGCTCCATAACTCAAATAGCTGATGTTGGAGAAAAAACAGCCAGGCTGAAGTGGGAGTGGGCAGGCCACGTAGCACGGATGCACCCGGAGAGATGGGCAAAGGTCGTCACACACTGGACGCCTGAGGCAGGACAGCGCCGTCGAGGTCGACCGCGGCGAAGGTGGCGTGACGATCTGATCATGTTTGCGGGGCTAACATGGCCAGAGATCGCACATGACAGAAAGGTATGGAAGGAGAAAGGGGAGGCCTTTGCTCAGCAGTGGGACACAACGTAGGCTAACAAAAAAAAAAAAAAAAAAAAAAAAAAATATATTTCACTGTCGAAGGTAGCAGAGTACTGAAACCTACTCAGCCTTGTTCCAGATCTACATTATATCTGACACTGCTTCGCCCGATGTAGTGTGATTTGAAAATTTAATTTAATAAATTAATGGTTCTCGCCAAACAATCGGTTTACAGAACGATGCAATAAGTCTTGAAAAAACATTTAGCAGAACACAAATAGGCACTTCGTACTCAGTTGGCATAAAAGCGTAAATAATTTAAGATAATTAAGATGTAGTGACAAAAATTGAAAAGAGTATGCTAAGGTGGTTCGGTCATGTGGAAAGGATGAATGAAAGGCGATTAACAAAAGGTATTTACAAGGCAGATGTGAGTGGTAATGCCGGGAGGGGACGCCCTAGAAAGACATACACTGATCATATTGGTGCCGTGCTTCTGAAAGGACAGGTGCGTAGTACTCGTAACCGGCGTGCGTGTATGACCAGATGTATGAATGTGGACGAGGCAAAAGGAGTATGTAAGGATCGTAGCAAGTGGCGTTCTGTGGTTTCTGCCTACCCCCATGGGAAAAGGGCGTGAGTTTATGTATGTTTATGTATGTATATCTGCAATAAAACAAATAGAGCTTCAAAAAATGTTACTACTGCCAGACAGAAAACCAAATGATTTAAACAAGCGTACCTAAATACTTTGTCTTAACATTCACAATGTTGATAACTGCTTACCTCAGACCAAATCAGAGGTAAGTTAGCATAACTTATTCACTCAGAACATGGACAAACTATCCAATGAATAATGTACTAATTTGGAACAGTTTAAAGGGACGATACTTCCCACTTCTAGAAAAGTGACCTACTTGCACCAAATATGTAAGAAAAGGAAAGATTAATTTTGTAGACACAATTTTGACCGTAATGCCGCATGTGCCGAGATCGGAAAAGGTAGAGCAGTAGAGTAGATTTGTTTAAACTTCAAAAAGCAAATAACATGTGGATAATAACTGGCCTATACAATTCTGAACTAATTTTTAAGTTCCGAAATAAAGCTATTCAATTAGAGGGAATTAATATCCACATGTCCATATTATGCTCCTTGAAGTTCGGGCAAATTAACTGTACCTATTCCGATTCCGATCTCTGGCGATTACCCTAGCCTAGGACATCGAAAAGTTATCTAGTCCACACATGTAGCTACAATTTGGCACGGGCTGCGCCGCAGCGTCACATCCGGTCCGATGACCGCGCGGTTGCGCAAGCGCACCAACATGGGCATTGTATGCAAAACGTTCGCGCACCACTCGCCAAATACTGAATGTTAACGGTACTTTACTAATAGGGATTTGGGGTAGCTATCGGGAAATTGTGCAGATTTTTAAACATGAATAGATTAAGTTGGTAGCATTGGTGACTTTGCTAGGATTTCCAAATGCAATCATAAGTCCTGCAGGATAATAAAATTGTACTTAGAATAACAATGCATTTCATTTTGACATGCCAACAACATTTACTGTGTTATTTACGTTGTATTTTAGACTTCGATAAAAAGTGTGTCACAATTGAGGAGCTGATTCAACCTTATTTTACTTTTACATCTACTCCGTTCCTTTCATTTTCCGCTCCATTGTTAAACTCCACTGTTTATGGTTTCCCGGGAAAGCAGTATTTTATTGTCTGACTAACCGATATTGTATGCTGCCACATAAAAGATGAATCAATGAAAATACCGAAGAAAACAAAACTTACCGACATAGGGTATTATCTATACTAATCTATACTAATATTATAAAGCTGAAGAGTTTGTTTGTTTGTTTGTTTGTTTGTTTGTTTGTTTGTTTGAACGCGGTAAACTCTGGGACTACTGGTTGGAATAGAAAAACTCTTTTTATGTCGGATAGTCCATTTATCGAGGAAGGCTTTAGGCTATATAACATCACGCTACGACCAATAGGAGCGGAGCATAAATGAAAAATGTTGCAAAAACGGGAAAAGATATTCCTTTTTGAGAGCTTCCGTTGCGTGCGCTGCGAAAACGGTTTAAGTTACGCAAATACCATGTATGAAAGAATTGTTCCTCTTTAAAAGTTCTAAAAAAAAGTCCGCGACAGCATATGTCTATCTTTTAAGATTGACTCACTGTAACCATTTTTTACTATTAAAATGTTAGGTTAAAAAGAATGACATTTTGCGAAGCTTATTTAACCCATATGGTATTAATCTATATCTAAATAAATGTGTTTGTTAGCACAGAAATTTAATATAGAATATTTGTGCCCTTTACTCTATACAGTTTAAACAAATATCTTAGAAGATATCGCAATGTAAAAATATCCGCGCGACAAAATAATTAAGCGCGCGGCAGTCATTCCGTCCGGTGCGGTAGGTTAGTGGGGATTCTGGCCTCCGGGGACTCCGGAGAAATTCATATTCAAAATATTTACTGCACCATAATGTTTACAAGGTGTTACTGTATATTTAACAGTAAGAGATACCAATAGTAATTCACACTTTAATATAATCTAAACTAATATTATAAAGAGGAAAGATACGATTTTTTGTTTGTTACGATTTAACTCAATTTATGTTGACATTTTGTTATATCTGACGGCAGCCATATTGTTTAGCTGCGAGAGACGGCGATATAGATGGCGCTAGTGGAACGTGCACCGGACGCATCATAGAGAAATAATTTTGCTTAAAAGACAAATTCAAATCCAGTAAAATATTGTAAGGTTGGTACCACCGGATATCGCCTTTTTAAGCGGCTACGCTGTAGAGTCGGCACGCATTTCCAACGGATACGTCTTGGTGCACGGACCACTGTCTCTCGACAGTCAGTACAGTCTTACGTGACCGCCCTTACTGCCATTATAAGTTTTATTTTATTTTATATTATTTCTATGTTTAAATAAGTTATAAGTGTTAGTGATAACTACTGATATGTTCTAAGTGATTGTGTGATATAAGTGATTGAAATAAATTTGTGTATTGCCATATCTGAGTTTTACTTCTGATGTCTGGGCCAAATCCGACATCAGAAGTGGGATCGGATTATCCGCCCACCTCTGGCGCTTCATCAGCGCAAAATATGCAGGAAAATGTTCCGCTACCCTCAAATACTCTAGAAGCATTTCTTTCAAAATTAACTGATGCTTTACTACCACGGTCCAATGCACCACCGCATCCTTTCACAGCGTTGGTACCATTTGATCCTGACGACCCTAATTCAGACATAGAGGGTTGGTGTCGGCTGTCAGACACCATAATTAAGGGCAAAAATCTAAAAGGTCTCGATTTAATCATGACGCTGACCCATTGTCTTCGAGGCCGTGCAGCCACATTACTGACCAAAATACCTCCAAATCAATATCAATGGGAGGATATACAGGAGACTTTAAAAGCTCAGTTCTCTCGCCCTATGCTTATTCAGGATCATTTTGACAGTATCCTCAAATTTCAAATTGTTTCCAATGAGACCCCGGCTCAGGCATGTTTACGTCTTTGGCAATTAATAGAAAATATTCCGGACGCAAGTTTATCCGAAAAGGTTGTGACGGGGTTTGCCATCTCCGTATTATCTCAGTGTGACGTTCAAATACGTCGTGAATTAAACTCTACTGTGGTAAATGACAAATCCCAGCTATTTCGAGTACTACGAGGCATATCTTTGAAAAGAAAGTCGGAATTGCCCGAGTCAAACGATTCTGATATCAAGCGCCCTCGTTCTACGTTTGGCTTTCGTGGCAATTGTAACATATGTGACAAGACTGGGCATCGTGCGGCTGATTGCCGTGAAAGAAACAAGCAACCCAATCGTTCTACAATAACGGATAAACGCGTCAACCAGAAGTCACAAGTTACGTGCTACGTCTGCGGGGAGCCAGGCCACGTCGTCTCCACCTGCCCAAAGAGGGTTGACAATACGAAGAAGGAACAAGTAACTACTGGAAGCAAAGAAGTCAACGTGTGCTCGAAGATTGTTCGAGGTATTATGGACTGCAGTGGTATGACATTTTCTTTTATTTTTGATTCCGGTTCTGAGTGTAGTTTAATTAGGAAAAGTTCTTCACACCTTGTTATAGGACAAAGATCGCATGACCTTATCAACATGATTGGCATTGGGAAGAGTGTAATTAGTAGCACAGAGCAAATCATTTGTGATATAAAAATTCAGTGCATCGAAATTAACGTTACTCTTCACGTAGTTTCGGATGATTGCTTGCGCGACGCTATTTTATTAGGTAGAGATATACTTGAGCGCGATATTCTTGTTGAAATTTCTGAGACCGGTTTAACATTCAAGCAGGGTAGGGAATTGAATATGTGTACCAAAACCAAATCTAATTTTGACATTGATTCAATTAATACTGACCTGACAGGACCTGATAGAGTAAAACTTTTTAACATATTAACGCAATATGCAGGTAATTTTATTGAAAATTTTCCTACAACCAGAATTAAGACGGGACAGTTGAAAATTGATTTAATTGATCCTCATAAAGTAGTACATAGGAGACCTTATAGGTTATCCCCTCAGGAATCTAAGATAGTTGATGAGAAAATTCAGCAATTAATGACGGCAAATATTATTAGAGAAAGTTCATCTCCATTTGCAAGCCCTATCATTCTTGTAGAGAAAAAGGACGGTAGTACGCGCATGTGTGTTGACTATCGGGAATTGAATAGCAATACTCAACCGAATCATTATCCTTTACCTCTGATTAGTGAACAAATTGATAAACTTAATGGTGCTCACTATTTTAGTAGTATTGATATGGCCTCTGGGTTTCACCAACTACCTGTACATGAAAGTTCTATAGAAAAAACTGCATTTGTTACCCCAAAAGGGCAGTTTGAATATTTAGCTATGCCTTTTGGGTTACGCAACGCCCCTTCCATTTTTCAAAAGGCTATTAATACTGCTTTGAAGCCTATGAATGATGAAAAGATTTTAGTTTTCATGGATGATGTACTTTCAATTTCAAAAGATATTAATGAGGGGCTTAACCGTTTAGATAAATTACTTAAAATATTGTCCGAAGCGGGGTTCTCGTTTAATTTAAAGAAGTGTTCATTTCTGAAAGTCCAAACTGAGTACCTTGGGTACATAGTTTCAGCCGGAGAAATTAGACCAAATCCGAAAAAAATTCAAGCCTTAATTAATGTCCCAACTCCAAAAACTGTCACTCAAGTTAGGCAGCTCATAGGACTGGCTACGTATTTTAGACAGTTTATTCCTGATTTTTCTCAGATAATACGGCCTTTGTATCCCTTAACAAAAGGAAAGGGTAATATTAAGTGGACCCCAGAGCATGACCAAATACACAAAAAAATTATTCACATTTTAACATCCGAACCAGTTTTAAAAGTGTTTGACCCTTCTTTGCCCATTGAACTCCATACCGATGCAAGTAGCGAGGGATATGGTGCAATTCTTATCCAAAAATATAATGATACCCCTCATGTAGTAGCATACTATAGCAGGAAGACCATAGATGCAGAAACACGTTACCACTCTTACGAGTTAGAGACCCTTGCGGTAGTAAAAGCAATCGAACATTTTCGTCATTATTTGCATGGGCGAAAATTCACGGTATTCACCGATTGTAATTCCCTTAAAGCTTCTCACTCAAAACGTGATTTGACTCCAAGGGTTCACCGTTGGTGGGCTATATTGCAGGCTTACGATTTTGATATCGTGTACAAAGAAGGTCGAAAGATGGCCCATGCAGATTTCTTATCTCGCAATTTGTCTAACACAAATTATTCTGAACCCCGTAAAGTAAATTTTCTTGAATTAGATATAGGTTGGTTAATTGTAGAACAAGAACGCGATTCGGAACTATCTGAAATCATATCAAAATTCCGTAATAATCAAATACCTGAAGAGATATCGCGTACTTATGATTTAAGACAAGGGATATTATATAGGAAGATAGAACGTAGAGGAGTTTCTAGTTGGCTACCCATTGTACCCCGTTCTTTGGTTTGGTCCCTCATTAGCCATGTCCATAATGAAATAAAACATTTAGGTTTTGAGAAGACTTTAGACAAACTTTACGAATTTTATTGGTTTCCTGATATGGCTAAATTTGTAAAAAAGTTTATTAATTGCTGTGTGGTATGTAAAACTTCCAAAGGCCCTTCAGGTGCACAGCAAATGCAGTTGCATTCGATTCCTAAACATCCAGTTCCTTGGCACACAATTCATTTAGATCTAACTGGAAAACTTTCAGGAAAAAGTGACAGAAAAGAATATTGCTCAGTTTTAATAGACGCCTTTACTAAGTTTGTACTGCTTGAATATACTCCGGCCTTAAGTTCTTCATACGCGGTTAGAGCAATTAAAAATGCTGTTAACTTATTTGGTGCTCCGAAGCGCATTATCGCAGATAGAGGACGTTGTTACGACTGCAGTGAGTTCAAAAACTTTTGTAATGATAATAAAATAGAGCTCCATTTAATAGCAACTGGTTCTAGTAGAGCAAACGGGCAGGTTGAGAGGGTCATGCGAACCTTAAAGAATATCCTTACTGTTATAGAATGTAATTCTAATAATGCCTGGAGGGATGAACTAGGAGAGATTCAACTTGCTCTTAATAGTACACGTTCCAGGACCACAGGTTTTACGCCTATGGAACTGATGTTTGGCATTCAAGGTTCTTCACTTAATCTGGCCAAAATAACTCCTAATTCTTCTGAACCCACTGTAATTAATATTGAAACGGCTCGTTCATCTGCATCAGAAAATATTCAAAGAGTGGCTAACGCTGACACTATACGGTTTAATAAAGGGAAAGCCCGGATTAAACCTTTTTCAGTAGGTGAATTTGTTTTCGTAAAATGCGAAGCAAGACATCAAACTAAGTTAGATAAGAAATTTAAGGGACCTTATAAAATAGTCACTGTATTAGATAATGACCGTTATGAACTTAAACATATTAACGGTTCTAACAGAATTTATAAATTTGCTCATGAAAATTTAAGGGAAGTACCTAAAGGTCAAGAAGGTTATTTAGAAATTTACGAAAATTACAGTGATGAAAGTGATGACAATGATGAACGGACCGTGACGGCAGGTGATGAGTTGAGTATGTCTGTTGTTCCTGTAAATAATATGAGCTCAGATTCAGAGGAAACTCTTACTGTAAGCTCTCGTACATTGACTGCAGATGATTCAGAGGAAACACTTTCTGTAAGCTCTCGCACTTTAAGCGCAAACAACTCTGAAGATACTTTATCTGTTAGCTCTCGAACATTAAGTGTAGATAACTCCGAAGCTATAATATAATCTTTGGAATGATAAATTAGTATGATCTCTTCTACTGTTGTGGGAGATGATCCTCGATGCGCTGCAGGAATCTCACCTGCTTTAGTGGGTGACGATTTAGACCAGCATGTAAGAGATTATGTGTCGCGCTGCAGGAATCTCACCTGCTTTAGTGGGTGACGATTTAGACCAGCATGTTTGAACTGTAGGGGTTTTCTATTGTAAAGAAATACCTAGACCAGTGATATTTGCTATGTAACAATGATGACAATGTGAATTAATAGAAGTCCTTTGTTTTAGATAAGTGAATACACTCGAGGACGAGTGATTTATCAGAATGGCCGTGACGGCAGCCATATTGTTTAGCTGCGAGAGACGGCGATATAGATGGCGCTAGTGGAACGTGCACCGGACGCATCATAGAGAAATAATTTTGCTTAAAAGACAAATTCAAATCCAGTAAAATATTGTAAGGTTGGTACCACCGGATATCGCCTTTTTAAGCGGCTACGCTGTAGAGTCGGCACGCATTTCCAACGGATACGTCTTGGTGCACGGACCACTGTCTCTCGACAGTCAGTACAGTCTTACGTGACCGCCCTTACTGCCATTATAAGTTTTATTTTATTTTATATTATTTCTATGTTTAAATAAGTTATAAGTGTTAGTGATAACTACTGATATGTTCTAAGTGATTGTGTGATATAAGTGATTGAAATAAATTTGTGTATTGCCATATCTGAGTTTTACTTCTGATGTCTGGGCCAAATCCGACATATCTATACTAATATTATAAAGCTGAAGAGTTTGTTTGTTTGTTTGTTTGTTTGAACGCGGTAAACTCTGGGACAACTGGTTGGAATTGAAAAAATCTTTTAGTGCTGGGTAGTCCATTTATCGAGGAAGACTTTAGGGTACATAACATCACGCTACGATCAATAGGAGCGGAGCATAAATAAAAAGTGTTGCAAAAACGGGAAAAGATATTCCTTTTTGAGAGCTTCCGTTGCGTGCGTTGCGAAAACGGTTTAAGTTACGTAAATATCATGTATGACGGAATTGTTCCTCTTTAAAAGTTCTAAAAAAAAGTCCGCGACAGCATATGTTTATCTTTTAAGATGGACTCACTGTAACCATTTTTTAATATTAAAATGTTAGGTTTAAAAGAATGATATTTTGCGAAGCTTATTTAACCCATATGGTATTAATCTATATCTAAATAAATGTGTTTGTTAGCACGGAAATTTAATATAGAATATTTGTGCCCTTTACTTTATACAGTTTAAACAAATATCTTAGAAGATATCGCAATGTAAAATATACGGGCGACAAAATAATTAAGCGCGTGGCAGTCATTCGGTTCGGTGCGGTAGGTGGGGATTCTGGCCTCTGGGGGCTCCGGAGAAATTCAAATTCAAAATATTTACTGCACCATAATGTTTACAAGTACAAGGTGTTACTGTATATTAAACAGTAAGAGATACCTATAGTAATTGTTACTTTAATAATATAATCGAAGCCAATCTAAACTAATAGGTATTATAAAGAGGAAAGGTAAGATTTTTTGTTTGTTACGAGTACGATTTAACTCAATTTAATATGTTAGATAGTCGATTTATCGAGAAATGTTATAAGCTATATTATGTGACGCAGACGAAGTTGTGTGGGTCAGCTAGTACAAATTATAAACTTAATCAGCTACCGTCGGTATGATACATCGTCCACAACGATTTTTTGTACTCCAACGCTGGCAAACTTCCGGATGTGCATACATAATGAGATTAAATCGTTCTCCGGGCAACAAATGTACAGTAAAAACACAAAAGGCTGAAATCACACACCCGTTCAACGAGTGATGTTTACCCAAGCTTCGTCGGACAAACACACTGGCCCTTTGAAATGCGCGTACGCCGCTTATCCGCAATATCAAAAGGACCGGAAGGATTTTGAGCTTCTTTCCTCCGTTTCCTACGCTAACTAATGTTAATTTTTTAAGCAAACAACCTTTATGCTTTTCCCTTCAGCGTCAGATTAAAACTTCAAAAGATATTTTTGACAGGTCGTAATAAATTGATGCGGAATCTTTAGCAAACAAAATATTATGTTTATGATGGATCCATTTTGTGCGTATATTCCGGGCAAATATTCTGTATTGGAGGTGCTGGTATTTTTAAGGAAAACCATTAATTTTAGCTCTACGATGATGGATTTTACCGCTTTCGTTAGGAAAAATAGATTCGTACTTTTTTAGTTAAGTTTCGTGTATATGCATCCGATATGTTTTAGGCAATCAATATTAAACAGAAATTTTAGTATTTGTCATTTGTTTACAATGAAATTTAACTTAAGAGTCTTATTTAGCTTTACACAGAATATATTCTCGAAAAAAGATAGACAGATTGAAAATAATCGTTGGCTCCGTCTTCATCTTGACGAAGCCACAGAGAAGCAACGTTCATGTGAAACAAATCCTGACCGGGACCGGACATCCGTCTTTGTCGATATTCCCGTACTACATCAAAGGGAACCACTCAATTTTAAACACAAACAAGTTTGAACCTTAAAATTAAGAATAAAGAGCCGACACTAGCACTTTTGATAACAGCCACTGTGAAACTGCTCCAATACATCTTGTCACTCGAAGAGATGATTAAATTGCAGTGGACAGCGTTACAATAGCGGATGCGGAAATAAGTCGTAGTGTTACAAATTGTGATGCACTCCACGCCCAGAGAGAGAGGACGGTCACAATATCCAATTGTACGATTAAGATATATCCTACTCTGTATTCACCGACATTGACATATTATAGTTCAATTGATTAAACTTGACACGTGTTTAACATTGTAATAAAGACGGGGTCTGAGTAAACACGGATAATATATACTAGTCATATTAATAAACTTAGTCATTAATATCCATTTTATTACCGTCTAATGTAATTGATTGATGAAGAGCTTGACCTTCAGTAGATCGTGAAGATGATTGCGAAGCACTTACCTGGAACAAACGAGCAGAAAATAATGTTAACGAGCTCAGATGAAGAGTTCCAGAAATAGATAACGATATTAAATTTGTCACTTTGTGTTGTGAGTGGTCACTCGGACACTCCGTAGGTGTCGCCCACGTCCTATCCATTTCCGTTGTGGGGACTTCAGAGACGAGACACGTTCTTCCCTTGAAATTCTCGCAAACGTTTTATTCTTTTTGATCCTATCGATCCTACAAGAGAGTATGTTTGCTATTGGCCACTTGATGAACTATTTTAAGCACCTGCATCTGATTGCAACGAACTTATAGTTCCGATAAATGCACCGGTTCATTGGTTATAAGAACCGTCGACCTTGTCGGAGGACTCGTTCAGCGGACGTGGATGGTCGTAAAATAAAACGGCTCTCGCAGTCGCACAGACAAACAGACAGACGACTATAATATAATATGGCGAGACGCTCACACGATTGACGGCCGATAGCTCCTCCGACAGAACGCCGCGGCATCCGGCATTCAAGGTGACACAGCCCATCCTTGCAGATCCGGTCCCGACCAAATAGTATTACCAAAAGATACAATAGTCAGCGCCTAATTATCATGAGAAAAACTTAGAAACCCATTTCCCATTATCATAAATCAATACACGGATAATCTTGACAGTACATTTCGAGTATAAACGCTTGCAGTTAAAAGCGTAGTCTCCATAAATCCTAAGAAATATGAAACCTTTAACATTAAACGCCACTTACAACTGCTTTAATGTCCAACATTATTATGGTAAGCATTCAGCATTAAGCATTAAATCATAATGATGGTCAATAGAATACAGAATCATTACTTAACATGAGAGATTTGAAATTAAACTCCGTAATGTAATCCGCAGGAGTGTCACCAGGGCCAAGGCAACGCACGTACAGAGTTAGTTGAGTAATACAAGTAATGGATGGGTGGCATCGAGGCGGAATGTTAGCCTAGTGCGCAATGGATTGTCGTTAAATTGAATTAGAGCGCACCACCGGCAAGCACCGACTTGCGCCCGCGCAGTTCGACGACCGATCGCCCACCACATTCACCATACTTATTGATCCCATTCAGCCGATCCTTTTTGATTGATCAACCTTGATGTGGGAGTGACAGCGTTCCAAACATGTGACAGAATTTATGATTTTTGCTTGTAAAGAGATTATTATTATTGATGCAACGCCCTCGTGACGACAATACGTTGCATAAGTAGTAAATAAGTATTTCTAAAGATTCTTTATGTACCCGTGGGCAGCGGGAAAGTACATAGAAATACGAAGGCGGGCGTGGGTGTAAGTCGGGGGCGGCGACATTTCTCCCTCCAGCGACAGTCTAGTTAGTGCTCAAATGAGCTGGTTTTTATTAATGTGTGATAGTGACGCGTGACGTAGGCTTGCATAATACAATACAGCTAGAATAATAGCAGACGGGAAGTGAACAATCACGGTATGTTATGCAAACGCGGAACAGCACATAATATCTTGTTTTTACGTAAACTATGCAGGAGACAGGCAGCAGGTCTATGATAGGATTTATAGGTAATATTGACACGAGATGGACTACCGATTAGAAAATTACTAGAAATTCTCTGATCTACGCTGCTCGAAATGTATCTGTTTACCAACAGACAACAGAACCTAATGCACTGTATACGTGAGGTCATCTCAGATGGTCAAACTACTTTTATGTAGGTAAATGATGATTGAAAGACACCTTGAAAATGTCAGGGTAAAGATTTGCTTATGGACAACACAATTTTGCCATTTATTATTCAAGCAATGGCAAATAAAGGACGACTTGATGATTACCAGGTTACCTTTCGTTTAGATAGAAGTTTTTCTTTTAACTTGGATAAGCTTTTGATTATCCTGAGGAATCCGTCTGTAGCCATTGATAACGCCGTTGAAGTGGTAGATCTCTGGTCGAAGCCTATCTGAAGGAACCATCGATACGACTAAGAAAAAGAAGACACAGTGCATTCCAAAAAAGGCGTTGCTATACAATAGTAGAGAAAGAGGAACAATTTCTAATAGCTATGGCAAGAAGACCATGTTAGTTATGTTCATAAAATAGAGGATAGGCAACAGCATAAACTGTTACTTTCACCACACCATATTAGTTATGGCATGTGTCATACTTCACCACTACGTTACTTCATAATCGGTGAAGTTACTATCGCTTACTATACACTATTTCTGGTTAAACAGGAGCCTTGGTACAGGTAGTTTGGGTCGCAGCAGATCGAAGAGTGGTGGGACTCCTTGAATTGGCAATTGGCAAGATGAAGCACAAATTCGAAAGAAGTGGAAAGATTGCGTGGAGGTATTTAACTAGGAATAGGAGAGTCCTAGACTCTTCGAGAAAATTAAAGGTCCTAAGAAATACAATTCAGTAATGTGATCCTCAACAACTTTTGACGTGATAAATCAAGGCAAGGGAAATATTCCTCTAATAAATTCCTATACGCGGTAAGAAACCGCAAACCACATAACTTCATAGGTTTCTTACTCGTCCATTCTATACACTGACTTGACTGGATATTATATTTTAATAGCGCCTCGTATATAGGAAATAAATATTACTGGCCAATCACTTTAGTTGACTCAAGTTGCTTTAAGAACCCGTTTTCCGTCGGCAGACCCTTGGTCGTAAGGCTAGCAGGGTAACAGGTTGCTATTTAATATCTAAGCGTTACGGCCAGAGGGCAGCAAACTACCAATTTATCATTGAATTCAAAGACAACGGTAGATTACCAAATAAACGTCAAGCTAAGAATGATAAATGACTGACCAAATATTCATAAAACGATTTCCATAAAAAATGTTGATGCGTATTTTGGCAGCCACCTAAGAGGGTGCGAGGGTACTAGCTAATCCGACGACCGAGTGTATGGGCACGTGCGTGAGAACTTACGACCTTCTAAGATATTTGTGAAGATTAGCCGAACACCGTATGTCATCAACAAATTTATTAAACAAAAGCGTTATAGGTACGCCGCTATGGTAACGCCGCTGAAAGTGTGTTTATAGCATCCGCCTTCCTGCTGTGGACCGACGAAAATACCGTTACGCCCGCATAACCAAACTCCATTGATTTACATACGCAAATCATGACGAATTGCCCACAATGCGCTGCCGAAATACGCTGATGTTCATCCAAAACACAGAGTAAAGTGATTCATGGCCCACTTCCACCCACCGAGGGCCCATATTCGTATGAATGAAGATGTTATCCTTAGACCTTTTCGGCAATTAGATGAAGTTACGCGTTGCCGAAGGTTGTTTGTGAACTCATTAATATTTCACTCCAAGGGCACTGTTTGGAACGCAGTGGTTATAAAAACACTCTTTCAATTACCAGAAGCACTGTTCACGAGCCAGTTATGCTAAAGTGCATTGCAAATGTCAACGACGTGCTTTGTATCCCTGTCTCTAGAAACAGTACTAACATTTATATTCAGATTCAGATCAAAAGCCTCATCTCCTGTTTATTAAAGTCTATTCAACGACTAAACTAGTAGGAAACTGCATACAAGATGTCGCGTAGCAACGTATAGATGCATTCTATTGCGTGCTTACGCGAACGGAATGTCCGACGGAGAGACAGTTTAATATGTTGTGGATTCTTTTAATAGAAACTAATAAGCTCTAATGGTTATCGCAAACTATATGTACCGGTTGAGTTATGGATTAAGTCATGGCGGAAACGGCCTTTAACAAAAACAAACTAATGCTGTACGGTGAGGTTTAAAAATTTTTACACTCGTTAGTGCATCCGGTGAATTACGATTGCGCGTGGTGTCTTTTTGCTCCGAGTTCGATTAAAAAAAATAAACCGATCAATCGGCCAGCATAGCACACGGCGAGGGAGAATATCCTGTCGCCGCGGGAGAGTGGGGAGGAGGTTGCGCGCAGGCATCCATGAATGGCCCTAACGAACTCGCTGGCCTTGGCAGGACGGCCCTGCGGCACTCCAGTGCCACGGCTATCTACGGACATAAACTTACCATCTAACACTATAAAACCATTAATACCTCGTGATATATTGCTTTCTTCTGAATTGCTTTCATAAAACATTTTATAATGATGACTTATTGCATTAGCACATTCAGCAGCACCTAATCTGCTGTCGAAGATTTGCATACAAGTCGAAGTAATCTTTTTTCGAAAGAAGAAGCAGGAAAATCGTAAAGCTTGTTTAATAACGAAACATGATGATGTTTCGATAGGGTGATACATACCTTTACCTATGATGTAGTACATTATAAAACAGGAAACGCTTCAAGTCTTGCACACATACGCGCGTTTGAGCGCGGTAAACATCTCATTCACGATCCTTTGATTGAGTTTGAATGAGTGACGTGCTCAGCGTTTACAATTCGCCTCGTAACAGGAAGTGAAACGAGTCCAACTATATCAAGGACGCTAATATTGGAACATGATTTGTTACTCCATTCACTAAGGCAACTATTTCAAACTTAATTTCTTTCATAACCTGTTTGATGGTAACATCGGTTTATGTTATTTCATAACACTATTGGAGTCAGTTTTATTCTTTTGGGATAGTCTGTAGTGTGTCTAGTGATGATGTAGTTGTGCAGGTAAATGATTGGTGCGACCTTGAACAGGCCAGGATCGACATGCTAACCCACTTAACGCTGCGTGCCTGCGCGTGCCGTCGAGGGATTACGGCTCGAGCTAATGATGCCACCATTTACAACATCTGGTGATTTGCTTTTATTTGTTCACTGCTATTTACACGAAACTAACACTAAACCATAGATGAATAGGGCTTTTTTCAATTCTATCAAATTCTGTCGTTACAGTTTTGTCTGCGAATAAAATTCAGTGTCATTTCATGCCAATTAGTCCGGAAAGATTTAAACAAGGCGCAAGAACACAAGTGCTAAGGATTATCTTAAAGACTCCCAATGTTTTAAAGATCAAACAAAGAGCACCGAACACGTTCAACATTCCGTTATGCCGCTAGAGGTCAATAACACAAACGAAGCGGAAGTTCACAAAGTAAATGCAGTATTTGTTCGCCTCCCGTAAGCTTTCGGAAGCCATAGTGCTGCGGACGAATGGTCAAGTAAACATTAAGAAGTTCCGTCCCACTGGTGATGATGGTTCTCAGGCAAGACGCGGAACGTGCGGAAGAAGCAACGTTACGCTGTCATGTAGCCGGCCAACCGTCTCTCTAAATTAACACTCGAGCAAGAAGAGCATGTGGCTCTCATTGGCCCAATAATTACTATCGTTAACGTCACATGTAAACAAATGGAGCGACGCCTATAGGAGTTGCCAATAAAGACACGCCTTCGCCTCAGTGTCATGCACGGGTAGCACATCAATTTATTTTAAAACTTCCATTGGTCATTTGTATGTTGACTTTTTGAAGTCTGGCGAACAGCATTCTCAAGCTCCCAATCCTGTATTGAAGTCGGAAGGCGTGTAAATGCAGAGGGTCAACTCGTGATCGATGATTGACTACGGTACGTTTGTAATAAGCTCCTAACATAAGCACAAATTCTGATTCACGGTGCTTGCACTGCGGAGTAAATGCCAGATCCATTACCATTTGGTGTCAGTTAAAATTGCCGTTGCAGATCCGTGAAGAAACGTTGACCTGGATTTGTAAACGGCTTGCCAGCATATGATACTGCACTCATATTCAATGCACAAATGACCAGTTTAGTTCCACCAATCGGTACACAGCCGGATCTGTCTTGAAAACAGAATAAGATGTGAACAATGCCTCATTATAGACCGGTGTTGTTGCCACCGTGGTTTGAACTAAGGAAGTCAATATCTATTAGCTCGTCACAATAGGTGAGCGACATCCGAAGCTCATTACTGGCATACGTTTCCGTTGGCGATTCGCAACACGCGAATAAATCGCGGCCTATTGGAATATCAGTCGGCTTATTACGTTAGGTGGTGTACTGTGTGGTGCCGGAGTACACAGATTGCTGGCAATTAGCAATTTTGTGTTGGTTTTTTCTCATTTGATCATGAAACACAGTTCACGCACAGTTTCCGAGATATAAGCAAATCTAGCCACATGCAACATACGACGTGTGTCATAGAATCGTAGCTGGAACTAGATTTTCTTATATCTCGGAAACTGTGCGTCCTATCGCAAAAATAACGAAAAATTTGTTCACTTTTCGTATTATCATTATATCGGATCCTCTAGTCTTCTTAAACTCTCTTTCTTTAACTCTTGAGTCCTCCTCTTAAACACTTATATCGAACTACGTTTAGTGTCGTGGGCTCTTGAACTTTTATCGATACTGGGTCAATACAAAGTATAGAGACTGCTAGTACGCTATTTTAGAATCCTCCTTCAGAACTTATCTCCTACTCTTTGTCCCTCCTCAGCCCTCCCTTACCCTCTTAAACTCTTCACTCTCGAGTCCTATAATACTCTTGAGTCCTCACTTTTGAGTCTAACACGACAGTTATACATCTATAAATATTTTACATTCATCTTGTCTTGGATCATTCGAATATTTTGTCCAAGACAGTGAGTAAAAAGATGCTGCAAATAAATCTAAATAAATAATGTGTGATGTCTAGCTAATATTACCTTTTATATAAACCTGTCGATGTATTCGTGTTATTAGCGTTAGTAGACTCGTAAACATACGCGGCCTTGGCCAGCGCTTGTTTACGGATACAAATGCGTTGGCAAATGAACTCGAATTTGTAGTTAATTTTGTAAAATTATGACACCAATGTTTTGCTGAAGACTTTTAATTGGTGAGTAACAACCTGTTAAATCTAATTGAAAACTAGTTATAAGCAGCAAATATATCTGACAATAAATTTCTGCATATAACTTCCCCCAGTATTGTTTGTTTATTTGTTAGCCTCTGGCAAATCCTAACCTGTGCCGACAGTAAATGCATATCCATAAAGCAATGCAAATAGAACGTGAGGACGCATAATATCCAAGCGCTAGTGATCCGTGCCAGCTATCCTTAGGACATAAAGTAAGCAAACATGATTTGTTTTGTGCAAACAGCGTGTGTTATCTCGGCGGTTTACAGCCGTATTATCTGTACGCACCACCACACCACCTACGGTGAACATAGTAGTCACAAGAGACGTACGTGCTTTTTGTACTACACAAACATTTGTCATGTCAATATTTGTCGCATGCCCCCGCGAGTGTTGCAAGAGGCCGCCCTCAGCCCACCTCATCCTACAATATTTTGATGAGCGCAAACAAACGTGGGGATCAAAAGCGAAACCAGTCGTTCAAACAAATAAAAACACATGACAGCTAAAGAGGCGATTTATAGTCGCCGAATGATCAACGTGAGTTCGATCACAAAGAAATAAACGTGAAATTGACGTCAAACAATGATCTTGCGAGAAGAAATCCGACGAGTGAACCCATGATCGCTGATTTAATGAATACATTTTACAGGGCAGCAGTACAACGAACAGCGGAAAGCGCATAATGACTTCCGTTCGACGGACAACGAGAAACATCGAAAATAAAACGACACGCTGATATCAACGGACTTGGAATCGCGAAGATTGAATTTGAAACATTCGATAAAAACACATTGTCCACGATCAGTGAAAGTATTCTTATTGATAGTGATAGTCTAGATGATAGAATCTGAAACCAAATTGTAAACAGCTCTGAACTGTTTCAGAACGACGCGACGTAATACCCAAAGTATAGGTATATTTATTAGTAATCTTTTCCAACTAATATTTTGACAGACGAGGCTATAAAAACAAAGCTCTAATTCGGGAAATCTGTGTACGTTTTACGATTTAAGGGACTTTGATAAACGGATATGGGAAGTGCGGTCGACATAGCGCAAGTGCCCCACCGTTCATCGGCTCGCGATTCTAATTTTGATATATCCTGCGGGTTTCCTGCGCAAGCACCGACCGGAACCGGCCCACTCTCCACTGGTAATAAATAAACCATACGGGTTTCCAACGTCGTCGCTCATGATCTTATAAACAAGTGGTAAATCTAGTACGAATCTCTGCCCTCTCTACACTTCGATGGATTTCAGGAAATATGTAGAAACATGGTTCTTTTTTCACACCGGCAAATATGTGGATGCACTGAAAAAAAAGTTTTGTTACCTGTAGCACAAATTTTAGCTGCTAGTAGCATGAAAAGGGGGACTAACAAACTGAGTGCTACTAATAGCTAAAACGAGTTTGGTAAAATAAGTTAAGGTATTGTTTACTTAACCGTTTCAGTTAACTGAAATTAAACAAGTTTTTTACAAATAGCTAAACTTTCATATTATTGTCACACAAACAGTTTATTTAATTGTAAGAAAACAGTTTATCTAGTTGTAAGAAAACAGTTTATCTAGTTGTAAGAAAACAGTTTATCTAATTGTAAGAAAACAGTTTATCTAGTTGTAAGAAAACAGTTTATCTAGTTGTAAGAAAACAGTTTAATTACTCGTAAGCAACTGATTTAGTTAATAGTTACAAAACTGTTTATCTATTTATTGTTGTTCTGTTTTGCTACCTAATCACCGCGTTCGCTGGCTGGTTTATGGGTCCCGCAGATTGTCCAACGGTATTCAGCTCAGCATATTTGCTAACACAACCATGAAATTTGAATTGGTGTTGCTCATTTTTTTTTACCAAAGACTAATAATGAATAGCTGAAATGGATACCGATCGACCCCTGCAGAAGCCCTGATGGGGTAAACAAAAAATAAAAGAATCTAGTAGGTATACATTTAGGTATATTCAGTTTAAAATTCTGAAATGAATATTATTAAGTAAGGGCACTTACTAACAGGAGCAGGACATACCTTTACAAAAATTAGGACAATCTGAAACTTTTCATAGTAATAATCGAATCTTAAAAACATTCTTAGTCCAATAACAAAAATTCCATGAATTTACTATATTAGATCCATATTCATATGCCTTAATGTGTCCTATTACTGGTATAAGCTCCTTTATATCTTCCTCCGATAGCATTTGAAGTGTTTCGCCATCAATTGCATGTTCTGGTGTAAGAAAGGTAAGAAATTATTAACAAGTCTTGTCGCAAACTTAGACACATGGAACATGACAAAAATTTACGAATATTTTGCCTATCAGTGATAGGCAAAAATCTACTACTACTCTTAAAAAGAGTGATAGGCTATCACTCTTATTAAGAGTAGTAGTAGATAGTAAGTGCCTACGTAATATGTATATAATTAGCTTCGACCATCTTTTAGATATCTCAAGACTGACAGTTATCACCTCAAAATCTGATAAAATGTAGTAACTACCTACATAAACTATCTTGATCTATGTAACGGTAGGTACAGAAAATATAATACCCATGATAATTTTTTTTATTCCATTATTTTAGTTTTTATTGACAACTGGCATGAATATAATTAAGTACTTACATCAAAAATCTACATGTATTATGGACACTCAAAACTGACTGACTGACAGACAGCGTTGGTCTTTATTCTTGAATTGAAAGGCGCAAAATCAAAATTGGCCAGAACAGAATATAACCGTCAGGCTTGAAGTATATAAGTAGACACTTACGAAATCATTGTTAATTATATTTAAATTGGATAAAAATATTGCACATACCTGCAAACTTCTGGACATACATTTCGAGACCTTTAGGTAATCGGCCATGGGATCCACCGCCTTCTCCATGCCAGGTAGTTCTCGCCCTCGTCTTTTTAAATCACTTAATAGTTTTACGTATAGTACCATGCGCTACGACGAATATAATTTTTATTAATTATAGAACAATTACAACAAAGCCAACTACACTACAACAGCGCGCGTGACGACAGCATAAAACGAACAAGACCGAACACGTTTTTTTGTATTGAGTTTCGCGAAACGCGCGGGGCAAGGGACGAGGGAAGCGAGCGTTTAGTTATTACCGAGCTTGATTTGTTATTTATGGACATTATTTAATAAACAATTTCTAAACAGTTTTGTAATGAGATGTCGAATTTTATTTAGACTCATCATGTATGTGATGCTGTTACATGTAGCTTTAAATATTAATAATTAGTAGCCAAAAAAAAAATGCTACCGATAAACATTACTTACAGTAAAGATTTAACAAACACATTGAACTATTTTTAGACATTCGATTGGTAAAAAAATAATAAACATACGACTTAATAATAGTTATATAGTTTGCTTAACAGTAATCAAACATTTTATCTGTGTAGCTAAACGAGTTTAGCTGACATAATTTAGTAAGCATTAGTTCACATTTTAACTAACAGCAATTGAACTCTGAATAGCATAACTAGTTTGGGATGTGCAGCAAAAGCAGTTCAGCTATTTTACCAAAACTTTGGTTTCTACTAATTAATATTTGTCAATTTTTGAAATAGCTGAACTAGTTCAGCTATTTATTTCTTTCAGTGTGGACACTTATTGAAATGTGATTTCCGTATAAACACTAGAGCAAAGAATAAACCTATTACGAAGCTGGACTCGCACAATGAGGGACTAACACCATCAATCACCCATTCACAAGTCCGACGTTATTGTCTACTCGTGTGAGCTGCGAATGATAACAACACGATCTACTAACAAAAACAAACCGCCTCGTATCGCCACCGATATACACAGTATATTTACATACCATATACACATAAACACGCGTACAACCGGCTACTTCGTCAGTCGTCAAACATATTTATCAACTTTTGCTGCAAATTAAAAACATAAATTAAGATGTTTACAATAATTCTATTTGAGGTACCTTCGACCGTCTAAATCATGTCGGAGGAGAGAATTTCTTCAGAGAGGCCACTTAAAACGATGTGAAGTTCACAAAAGAAACATTGTTTGTAGATCGAACTTGCGAGATAGGGCAAAAATTTCATATTGAACTAGTCAGTAATCAGTTCACATCCTCTTTAGACTTGCGTACTAAATGTGCAAGTTAACACCTATTGTTTCCGTCGATGAGTACTCTTTCCATTCACTACACCTAACGAGCCCATTGACTGTTTCTAGGAACTACTTCGATTGTTTAGTTCTCAGGACGGCACCTTTGGCCACTTCAACTTGGAATATCTGCATCCAAGTGTTTCTTCGAAATAACACCGAGAATTTTATTTTACTACCTTCTAAGCTAAGGAAAATTATAGGGGGAAGCAACAATGAAAACGCAACGCATGTCTGTGATTTCATGCAACAGCTCATAAGCTACATGCAAGGATGAGCACAGACGTAAATGATGGCATGAAGTCAGTCACAGTTCAGAAGATCGTCATGGGAAAACGAGTCTAGATGTGACTTCATACTGTAATGAAGATAGATTTATAATCCAGTTCTACTTGTTGCATACCATTGAATGGAGTTACATCCTCGTGGAAACACTAAAAGAAATCCATATTAGTTAACTTTAAGCAATTCACTAGCAAATACACAGCAATTTGTCTCTTCTAATGCATTTGTTAAACCAGCCGATCATAAATAACACTGAGGAGCTAATTAACAAGCATGTAACAATCCTTTAATAACTTACACCTACACTATAAGACTTCAATAGAACAAAAACGAAGATAATCATTGCAGAGATAATTGAAGCGGACCTGTTCATTAGCAGAGAAAAAACCATAAAAAGCATTGACGTTCACGAACACGATACAAAAACATTCGGAGAACAAGTTAGCTGCTGTAAATGCAAACCAAAGCACGACTGTCGCAAGATAATGTTGGAGACCGCACTCATTAGCGATTTAGATTGTAACATATTAAAAACAATAACAACCGTGATATTGAACGGTGGAACATTAATTCAAGACCATATTATAAAAGACAATTTACAAGGAATCGTGACTGCGGACCGAAAGAAGACAAAACTCGGCAGGGGGTGGTACTGATATCCCGACGTTTAATTGGACAGGCGACCATTTACGGCAAATTTTCTTCAAAGTAACAGAGGCTCACGATCTCGGCTGTCGTCGCCTGATGTCGCGAGACAGGAAGCTGGGGCAAGGGGCGCGGGGCCACGCTACACGATATCCCTTTTACGCGGACCAATTAACGGACCCCGTCGGACCGGATGTGCGTATACACATGCATTAGCACCTCCAGCTCTACCCTTCACTAATCTTTTTATGAGACCTAAAAAACGTTTTGAGAAAATATACAGCACCGCGAAATCTTAGGTGTCAAGAATATTTTATTGTCAATAATATGGTCACATACGCAGCGGAGACGTGACTTCATTGACCGGATTTCACACCATAGGCAATCGTCCTTGGTTGAGCTACTTAACTCCTGAGCCACCTATGGTACAGGACAATAAAACTTGCTAAGCATACAATTACATCCATAAGTGGAGGACTCGAGAGTAATTGTATTCAATGCGCGTTCCATATGGGCACGGTACGTCCAGACGGAACGTTTCTTCATGAGACCACCATTTATTTTCGAGACGTAACGCATTTGAGCGTCGCCAAATCTGTCCAACTATTTACAGCTGGAGTAAATCCACGTGTCGGAATTCTGACATTGTTGTGAACCTAAAATAGGTCAAGAGCTTGTGGGAATTCACAAATACCAAAATATTGGAAACATTGATGCAATGAAATGAGTGAGCGGAGTTATTTTGGAAACACATAAATTCCTATTTCTCCGCTCAAGGACTTTTACTCAATGAATTTAAATTACAAACGTAGGTACATACCTACTTTTGTCAAAAAAAGTGTGGGTGATTATTTTTTGTTTCAGAAATAGCTTACGCATTTTAAAATGACCCGTATTTCAATTCACAATTTATAACTACTGCCCAAAACAGTCAGGAACAGTTTCTGATGAAATCAGTAAAATACATTTAACAATTCTATTAGACGACCCAATCTAGCTCGAAATGTTATAAGCAATTCGTTTGACTACCTTAGACCTTAAATCTTTTAGAGAAGAGAAGAAAGCTTTTAGAGAGTTTCAATAGTTAGGTAAGAAGCTAGACCACAACACAATAACAACTAAAGGAAACACTTTGTTCTATTATTAGTAATTGCTGGAAGCCGGAAGCACGCCCGTGCCGCCAATTACAAAGCCAAGGTATGGCAGACGTCTGTTACTTCCGTTTTGGCGTACATACCGGTAGCCACCCCTAGCGAGGGCTGTTCCGGAAGGGACACATATTAATAAGTGCTTAAAAGTCAACCGCACTTTTGTTCTCAATCCGTACACTTCCGGTTTTTTTCAAATTGAGAAGCATACAATATTACTGTTTATTTAGAAAGAGCTTCATTAGAACAAGTATGAAAGCCAAGAGTTGAATGCGACTATTTTGTCCAGGCCCATGCTTTAAATTAATAAATTCCGATTTGATTCGGTAGTCTCCGAAAATTCACAGTCTGGAATGAATACTGAACAATTCCTTGGAGAGGGTTCGTGTGATGCTGCGCGGGCGCACCGATCGCGAGCTCATAGCCCATTACCGGCCGATCGTATAAACTTCGAACATAATTTATCGCTTCCTCTCTGTGTTTTTCACTCGGCAACAATGCTCGCCTCTCCAAGTGTGAAGTTAATGGCTTTACGACGTGTCGAGGTGTAATTTGCTTTAACGAGTTTGTGGATACAGCAATGCTATCATAGCATTACACATTATCACTGCAGTGTTAGAATACCTAGGGCCATTCCAATTGCAAACCGCAAAAACGTACATCCTCCAATAGTTGTTGTAAAACATCCCGCTGATAAAATGCAAGGAAACAATGCTCAAAAAAGAAATCTAATTAAAGAGTCCAAGAGTCAAGCGAAACAGCGGGATCCCGGATCGTTTCTTAGCGAGCTCGCCTCGTGAGAAACTGTCTCACAATTTCTTTCACTTGTCGCAACACACTACTTGACTAATGGCAGCGTCTACGTTCGAAACTCCGTGAGAAGCACTTGACGGCCGTAGATAATTAAGCCAGCATAAAGTTTAATGATATATTTGCAAGCAATAACATATTACCCGGCTAGAAGGTGAACAGTTGAATGCTCTCTAAATGATTTACTTCAAGTGAGACAATGGATCTCGAAATCCTAGAGTTAAACATACCAGCGCTCTAAATTAAATTTCATTAGACATCATGTCCATTAAATACAATGGTGAGAAATATTCCTGTAGGATGTGTATAATGAGACATGACTGGATAATTACTGGACGAAGGAAATTATATTTAAATTAAGTAGATGGCATTCGTAAAAGTGGATGCCGTAATAAGGAAAAAGGAGCACATTCTAAGCTTAATGGAATTGGTATAATAAATTACGGAAGTTGAGGGGTCACAATAATCAGATTTATTTAATCGAAAAACAAACAAGAAACAGTACAATGTATTGACAGAGTGTATACTTGTCTACATTAATGGGATAATGCAACGCCGCCGCGCGCCGCTGGGAGTAAGAGGGTGTGTCCATTTAATTTCCGCTGACCATCACGAGGAGCTTTCATAGCGAAATAATCTATATAATACATTTACAGTGTTATTGAGGGAGACAGTATGATGGAAATATTAACATCAACCTAATGATATACTATCTATCTCTAAGATTTAAATCAATTCAACCCAGCAAGAGGCTCTTAACTAGCGGTAGATACAAAAAGAAGTAAGACCGCTAGTTAATTATGCGACAACATGCTCTATAAAAATTCTCGTCAAAGATAAGACACTTGATAATTCTCTGAGATAAGACGGTGCCGTCGATCAGCTTCCTGTTCAATTGAGACTTAATTACAGAGCCGATCTCACTACGCCATCATATGAAATAAGATTATCTTCCTTCATATTTGTACTACATGTAATTCCCGTAATAAACACTTCTTGCACCTGTTTATCGTTACAAAAAGTGTTCGCCACAAGTGACCAGTTAGAAACGTATGGAGTAATATCGTCGTAATGGGATGAAATGAAGGAGTGTTCCGAGTGAGGCGTGTCAATTTAATATCCGCTGGTGGGCCCATGATGGATGGCTGTTTTATTAGCCCCCGGACGGAGTTTACGTGCTTACACGACACACCAATCGACATTACCAAGAAAGCCGCTAGTCTTTTAGCTTTCATGCATTTGAAAGCTGACTTCGAAATACAAATTGGCGAATAATGGGATCAAAAACTCTTCAACCTCGATCGAAATTTATAATTGTCGTCCATAGAAGGGAAATCGCGAAACGGTGTCATACCGAAACCGATCGATATCACGCACAAACAATAGGGGCTCATCAATTTCAAACCGACGTGAGTGGCGAGAAAAAATTGGCGAGAATCAAGTCCAGGTAGAGTTTGCTTAGCGCCTTATTAAACGGTCTATTGTGTTGCAACGGCGCCTACTCTGACCATTTTTTGCAGACAATTTATAAACAAAAACGGAACGCATCTGTCTCGTTGAGGTACCCCGCTTTAGCCTTGAATATTTAACTTCAACTATTTTAGGATCGATTGCTATAAAGAACTCTACATAGACTTCAACGCTTTAAGCTATGTCGCCATGACCTAAGAAATTTTAATTAAATTGAAAACTACATTTATATAATTTCCCTAGAGGCACAGAAGTATCTATTCCGGACGTATCTAAATGTACATGATAAGTAAGTACTTAATTACAGGAAAGCTATTAGAGGCGAGTTCTAGTCGGTACACATAGATAAGCAATATGAATGAACACTATATATGTATATATTTTTATTCTAACGTGTATTTCTGATACATTGCATTTGGAACAATTATTGCTCAAGCTAATTGTGCTAGATACAAGAAGACACGATGGCGTAGTACACCTACAAATATCAAAAGTACGTGGGCACCCCACCTACAAGCCGGCCCACAATCCACAACCTTATTTTTCGTTCAATAAGCCTAGAGCCTACGTGTCACCTTTGCTAATGCTCGATAACCTAGCATTAGTAGTGAATGAAAGAAAAATTCGTAACGACTTACTCACCGTATATGTCAAACTATGTCTGCCGTTGGCGGCTTTCCCGAAGGCTGGTTTTCTTATAGTAAAAGCGTCCAGCGTCTCACTGCGGGAATAGCATCGCAACAGAAACAAGCAGGAAAGCAATTTTCACTTAAAAGCCAACTGTCAATCAAACTTTAACACACGAAACACGTACGATTTGAAATTTGAAAACGTCAAAATGTTCGCACGGGCATGCGCTCGCGTGTTAGCGCGTTCATGGAGGGCGCGCGGCGCGACTGAGCGTGAGCGGCGAGAGCGCGGCACGCGCCGGTGGGGGCTTCATTCACAAACCGAGTGGCGGGGACCGGAGGCGCGGGGGCCTGACCCATAGGCTCATTCATGCGATTACCAAGTCGTTGTGGTGACCTGCGGCCTGCCGATGCCGCCTGCGGCCTAGTGCTACGTGCACCGCACGATCCACCACACCGAACTTGTCAGTAACCATTTCATCAAACTCATTGTAATGCAAAGAAAACCATGCCAGCTTCCTGTACTTGACGAAACACTGGTTTGTGGAACCACATAACGTAAGTAGCAATTTGGAGAATTTTATTGCACACAACAATGAATATACAAATAACAGACTTTGGCAATACGACCGGTCATACGTGTGCGC
Organism: Diarsia brunnea; assembly: GCA_949774965.1. Taxonomy (NCBI): domain Eukaryota; kingdom Metazoa; phylum Arthropoda; class Insecta; order Lepidoptera; family Noctuidae; genus Diarsia; species Diarsia brunnea. Next base: position 17,833,546 of record OX459002.1, on the reverse strand, counting down.
AATTGCAACAGCGACCTGACACAATTAATGCGACTACAGAACCGGCGAAAGTCAGGAGAAATTCGAGAGTCGTATTTGTATTATGGAGGACATCTGTGCATAATTCAGATAACGCTGAATTAAAGACATGCGTACCCGATGTCTCGCGATAGACTCCATAAAGATCGTCATTGCGGGTATTCGCTTCATAATAAATGACGACAATTTTATCGTTGTATCACGATTAAAACCGCTACGTATAAAACGGTGACTTGAAATCAGATCCCGTTGCGCCACCGACGGATTTACAGCAATAATGGCTTTGCAAGCAAGAAAATGACAAGCAACAGTGCCGGTGAAAGGCTCTAAGTACAGGCACAAGCGGTTTATGTAACAAAGTGGCTGCAGCGCACGTGCCCTGCGTTGCTTCACTTTATTGCGATGCTTATTGCTTTTTATTTCGCTGAAGACGACATTAACATTCGAGCGGCGTGTGATGATCTCACAATATTCGGCGTAGCTTTAGTCAAAAATAACAATGTTCCACGAGGCTCATAATTTTGTGCTGTCTTGGTTCCACGACAGCAACAGTGGTTTTTATCGCATCCTACCAATGAATACGTGATCGTTTTATTTCATCCTTGACCTTTCGTTTTTCGTCACACCCGGTGTTTAATACCAAAAAATGTAAATAGCGCTGCTTAAACCTCATGAGAGACTGCTTGGCGCCCTCGAAACTGTTGCAACGTAAACTAGGGAATGACCAAAGGTGAGACACGTCATTTGACTCGTCATTCACGTTTCGTGGCGTAATGACGAGGCTGCCTCGTTAAACTCAACATGTGAGTAAGAACAAGCTCATGACTAGACAAGACTTCAAGATAGTCTTAAGACCAATAGAAAAACTGTAGCTGACTGCTAATAATCACCACTAATCTCGAGGACTGGTAACAGAAACAGGATTTGAGATGGACTTAAATAAGATAACCTAGCCAGAACAATTATGCAAACTTTGAATAACGGCGTTGGCACACAGCTCCAGCAGTAGGTAATCGGTAATCGGTAGTAAATTTTCCCATAAAAGGCTAAGCATCGAGTTAAAAAATGGAAACATAAAAGTTCTAACACGTCCCGAGCTAACTAGTTGGCTAATTACATTTAAATAAACAGCGTACTGCATCAGGCTGCGACGCAACTTTATGGAGAAGGCAATAACTGGTTGCAGTAATGTCGCCTAATTAACGGTATAGCTCACATAGGAGGCCGCCCTTAAACGATCCTATCGCTTTCTAAATCAGTAACTATAACTAATAAACTCTTAACAGTGATAAATTGAACTTAAGCTCTTATAAATTCGTTTGTTAATACTCAATGCAGCCATTCGAACGCCTTGCGAATTTCTAAAACTGCAATGCACATAATTTCAATTATTTTGCATTAAATACCTGTTTGAAAATGCAAGAACACCGATTAGCAGAGAAAATTGAGAAATAATTATAAATGTAAACGTGTATAATTACTTCGTTAAGCAAGTATACCTGTGCTAATGTCCTGTCTTCTAAAACAGCTTTGCTTGGTAAGATTTACAATCAGTATTATATTGAATAAGACGGTTATCAAAAGGACTGCGAGAATGTTGACAATGCCGCAGCATTACGTTCCAAATACACATCAGTATAAGTGCTAAGCTAATGCAAGACTCCACCACAGTGATTGATAGAATGTGTTTCCTCTAAACCAGAAACATACACGAAAGTAATGGATGCTTCATGAAATTGGCTATGTCAGCTAATAGAGAAGTGCAGCTGAGTGGATATAGTGTGAGTGACAAAGGGAGGTGGGTAAGACACTTAACGCAAAAGCAGTAATATCACCACTATGGTGAGATCATCAATCCAGATTTTAGGACAACAATGGCGACAAGATGCCTTGCCGCCGAGTTTTGATAAAAATGTTTCTGCTTTTAAACTAGAGATCCTTCTAAGTTTAAGCAATAATATTGAAACGAATATATTTTGCAAGACAGTGACTTTGTCACTTTCCAGGTATTTCATTTTTTTTAATTAGGTTTGATTTATCATGACTGAGCACTTATGAAAAAAAAATCCGATATTGCACGGCCATCAAAATAACTGGTGTGACGATTTATTGTAATATAAGTTAGTTTTAGGAGTGCTGATTTTTTGTAAGCGTACATCAATTTCCTCTTTTCAGCATTATCTACACTAATATAATAAAGAGGAAAAGTTTGATCTGATGTCGAAATTCTTTTAAAAATGGGAGGCTACCTTATCCCGGAGTGTCATAGACTATAATATAATAGTGTTAAAACGATCCCCTAAGATAATTTCTGACAGTATCGCGAGCGGACCTGCGGGTAAGAGCTTGTCTAATTATATTTTGATTATGTCCAAAAAATTGATGGTGTTACAAACCTACACCAAATTGGATCATGTGAGGAAGCAACCAATGGCCGACATTCGAGTGTCAATTGCTACCCGTTTAACTTTGTTGAACCTGATCGGGCGGCGTCAATCATATTAGGCTTGGTTAAATTGACAGATCATGACTTCGTTGATCAAAATTGAATTTGACTAAGAACTGGAGTATGTAACCCCATAAGAGAATGGTGTAGTAAGAACATGGAACATGGTGTGGTGTGGTATTTATCTATGGGTCTTTGTTAGGTACCTGAAAATAAATAAAATCTATTCTATTCTATTCTAAAAATACTGTTTCGGACAAGACATTTGCGCATACTACTACTTTTACTGTGATATCATTCTTCAATGTCACGTGGTTAGTGCCTAATCCGGTGTCAATATTATTAGCCTCCCATGGGCATATGATTCGGCTTTACACGCCGCCGCCGTCGAGAAATATCTCTGGCAAGCTGGTGAAAGAAGACTGACACATTGGGATCACATTTCGTCTGATAGCCTCTCTATCTATAGTATCTTAAATCTCTTTATTGTTTTGTAACACTTATCCTAATAACCCTCTTTCTTTTGGGCTTCGTCGCAGTCGGGTAAAAAACAAAACGGCTTATCTTCACTAAACTGCAGCTCAATAATTGTAGAACTCTTCACATTTTACCCACGTCTGATAGCATCTGTAGGGTAGGGTAGGTCGATTACTCACGCCGCTTCCTGTTGTCAATTAATGCAATGACCGGTACCGCAGCGCTTGTATACAGTTATAACACCAATCCTCGCTGTGCAGGGAGTCGTATAACACTGTCTCTACACGCTGGTTGCTGGCTAACGATAACCAATTACATAGTACGTGCAATCATTGGAATTATGTGGGTAACACCTAAACTAGCTTGGTTGTCGTTTGTCGGTCGCCAGTCGCCAGACTCGCGCATGTGGCAGAAAGCGTGAACCAGTTATTGCAATTTAATTTTGTTTTAGGGTCGACTTTTTTTAATTCAATAGAACTCAGTTTTGTGGTCGCCAGAAGTTTCATAGTGTAACAGCGGTAGTCCAAATCCAAACACAACTAAGTAGGAACTCATACCTTTACCTTTATTTTCAGAGATAGCTTTAGTTTTGACTAAAGCTATCTCAGAAAAGAAGATTTCTGCTTCGGAAGATTACAATCGATTAATTTCGTTGAAACTGTTACAAAAAAAAAATTAGAAATATTTCGATGATAATCACCAGTTTGCGTGAACGAGTAACAAACATCAATCCATCCTCACAAACTTTCGCAATTATTATTTTAGTAGGATATGCCTCTGGCAGGAGGCCTTAGACTCAAGGCATCCACAGGATTTTTTTAAATTTAAAATGCTTTTGTGACAGCTGTAGGTACTAATCCTTCACCAACAATCCACATCAACGATGACGATGACAGTAATGAACAATAATGTACCTGGATGACCGAAATTTGTTTGGTTGCTTTTTTAAATCGTGTTTTCTTAAATGAAACCTAGCTTGATCGATTTATCGCCCCCAAAAAACCCTGCATACAAAATTTCATGAAAATCATTGGAGCCGTATCCGAGATTCAGATTATAATATAATATACTTATTACAAGAATAAATTGCTCGTATAAAGGTATTACACAGATACGTTTTAATTTTTATTTTGTTGTAAAACGTTATTTTTTGCGAAATATTAATAAAGTTACGGTGCAAATATTATTTATTAGCTCTAAACATTTTTTTCCCTTGTCCTTCTCATTTTTCAGTAAATTGTTGAATTAAAAAAAGAAAAAAAAGAAGAGCTTGCAATTTTTTTTTTTAACTTCTTTATTTGGGCTTTTACCAATGCAGTTCAAAAGTTTTTACGAAGATTCATTGACCGGCCCTGGATTCCGAGATTTTACAATATTTATGCCTTACGGCACTCCATAAAGAGTAAAGTTCATGATGTTTGCAGGAGCACGGTGAGAAAGGTTTTATTCAGATTTTCGCTATTTAACCCTAGAAAGATAATCATATAGCGACTAGCGTAAAAGATAATCATACGTCTGTCAGACGTACCTTAGTTAATTAAGATTTTTTAGTAAGCTTATGGATTTATTATCATGCCTTAAGGGTTGAAATAATTGTTTGTATTCTATTTATGGAAATAAAACGATAAAATAGCAATAATAAAGTTTAATTGACAAATTACAAACAAAAATCGTAAACTTCTTTACAAATTAACAAAAACTTAACTTGTCTTCTGTAGGAACATTTAAAACCACTTTCAGTCTTTATATTTTCATATTTTGTACTTTTACACTTAAATTAACGTAAACAATACCTACTACAATAATTCAGTCTTTTACTTTCGGTAATTAAATGCACGTATGGCACACAAGTCTGCTGTGTTCTCCACACACGGGTTTTTTGCACTTCACGCATGATAATTTAGACATCCTACGGAGTTTAGACGGACAGTACGAACAATATCTCTTTTTTTTTACAGGCGGCTCTTCTTGCTGAGCCTGGCTACTGTTTGCATTAGGATTAGGCAACAATCTCAACAATCTCTGTACATCGTCTTCTAAGAGGTTATCTTCGCATTCGCTTTCAGATTCTGATGACGATTCCTCTTCATTTTGATATAAAAGTTCTCAATTTGAGAACTATCCAACACCCTTCGGTTTGCCATTATAATATAATAATAATTAATACCTGAAAATAATAATAAATAAGTGTAAATAACAATAAACAATCAGTTCAAATGATTTCAAAAGTTGCATTAAAGATAATCATACGTCTCGCGGACGTACGACATAGGTATATCTTTTATTTGAACGTACTTACCGTGGCGCCACTGCTGCCTAGCGCGAGCTCCGGCCGCCGACTGAGTTGACTCGCGCAGCTAGCGCGCTGCGATTAATAATAAAAAAAGTACAACGAAATTTAATTTCACGATACGTCTCGCGGACGTAGATTATCTTTCTAGGGTTAAATAGGTACTTTTAATCGAAAGTAAAAATTACTGATACTTACTATTAAACTACGATAGGACATAAACAAACCTGCGAAAACTAATTTACAAAGTAGTCTCATATGACAAAAACTGTGACAAAAACAATGTACCTACCTAACCCATCCAATTAGTGAAATGTATCGCTTTCATATTAGCGAGAATTATGAACAGGAACTCATGCATGAGTCACTTCATTGAACTCAGCGGGAATGAAAACCGATGGATATGAATGACATTGGTTGAGTGAATGATATCAAAGCTCCGGAGCCAGGCGAGTTTAAAAATTCATCGAGTCGGAAAGTTAAATCTTAACTTTAATGTTTAAATGCGTGTTTGTTTGAAAAAGTTTCCACAGTAAAAAAATATATTGAAAATAATTTCTTACCATTTTTTAACTTGCCCCAGAAAAATTCAACTGGATTATTGATATAACCATAAGCATGCATAAAAACAAGGCAATGTTACCATTATGTAAGTTAGATGCAATTAAATGCACCTAGCACAATACCCATGCTTGCCGTCTCGTCTACCTTTCATAATTAATTCTAGCATTAGTTATTCGTTTTCCTATGAAAAGTCGATAACTGACTATTTTCATGGAATCGCCTTCGATTTTACATTCATACTACGGTTTCTCCGAACACGCCCCTGTTTACTCGGAACTCGAGACCTATTATAGTAGAACGTAGCGCTAAATATATCCTGCATAGTCCGGACATTTTTATTGAATATTTGAACCGTCGTCGGTGATTTGAATCCGGCAGTAGTCGTAGCCGTCTCACATCGCATGTCTGATGCTCATAGCCCTTAAATTTACTGACACGGTTTCCAAACTGAATGAATGGAACAATAAGTTAATGTTAGGGTTCTGGTGCTAATATTCCTTTTTTTTAGGGGTTTGGGAAATCATCAAATAACCCCACCCGCTCTTGGGCAGAGCGAAAAGGAGTGTCAGACTTGTACTGACTAAAAACCACCCATGTTCCTTCTTAGCCCTTATGTCGAGGCCGCGGTATCTCTTGCGAACAACCAGCAGCCCCGACGGGACCGGCGCAGCCCCGGCGGGGTGCTAATATTCCTAAAGAAGAGGAAGTTCGACGGAATCATAACATACAACCACGCCTGTAATCCCCGAAGAATTATGCTGAGGTGTAGGTACTAGGTACCCATTAGTACACCCACACTTCCCGAGTTGTTTAAGTTCTATGTAATAGGGGGCGAGCCTATTGTCAGTAACGGGCACAAATCCAGCTGCTAATGAAAAATTCATGACGGAGAAACCCAATGGCAATTTGCCCGACCTGGGAATAAAACGCTTGCGTCCACTACACCAATGAGACAACGATGTTCGACGGGATCACTTCTGGATTTCAAAAATAAAGTAGTTAAAATGTATCTTACCTCTGCAACATAGTGCGATGTAGTCGTTCAACGTAACTGCTCCTTGCGGCAACCTCCACGCTATCTTGAACTCGTTCCCCTCCGCTGTCCAGCTCAGCGTCGCTCTCTCATTGGCACCGTATAAGTCCTTCCTTTCATCCACCTCGCTACTTAACGTCCCTTTGTCTATGGCACTGTCTTCTTTGGATGTGTTGGCACTTGGTTCTTCGGTAACTACCGTCATTGGACAGTCTTCGGCATTATCGAGTACTGGTACGACTTTTTCGACCTCAACTTCTCCGTTTTCGACCATTGTATCGGCATTGTCGAGCACTCTTTCATCGTTTTCGACCTCATCGACCACAACTTCTCCGTTATCGACCATTTTTTCAGCATTGTCGAGCACTCTTTTATCGTTTTCGACCTCATCGACCTCAACTTCTCCGTTTTCGACCATTGTTTCGACATTGTCGAGCACTCTTTTATCGTTTTCAACCACTGTTTCTTCATTTTCAAGCACTCTTTCGTCGTTTTCGACCACTGTTTCTTCCTTTTCGACCACTGTTTCTTCCTTTTCGAGCACTCTTTCATCGATTTCGACCACCGCTTCTTCGTTTTCGAGCACTCTAACGTCGTTTTCGACCACTGTTTCTTCATTTCCGAGCTCAATTTCGTAATGTTCGTCTGTCTGTTCATCGTCTTCCATGGGAAAATCCACGTCATGATCCTCAGACATGACTTCTCAATAACACGATTTAGTTACACATTTTTTTTTGTTTATTTGACTAAAGTTTTGTTATTTGGGAAAAAAAAGCTCCAATATGTTAGGATTGGAAAAAAACATACAAAACAATGGTACAATTCATATGCAATGAGCTTACGTAATACACTACGAAGCAATGAAATAAAACCCACAAAACAGGACTGAAAACGCGAGAGTAGCCAAACAAACTTTACAAAGTTCCAAGACGCAGGAGCCAGAATGTTGGGGTAGTAAGTGTGAAGGGACACTGAGACTGACACGCTGGGGGGTGTGAGGGGGTAGCGAGACGAGCGCGGGGCGGGGGCGAGCGGCGACGTCGCGACGCCAGCCCGGCCGGCGCCGCCGCCGCCGTCGACCTACTACCCACTAATGCGGCCTATTCAACTCTTAGCAAATCTCTACAAGTGTAATGATAACTGATACTGTTATCATAAGGATTCTCACACATATTTTCCAATAATGAGTTGTTAGTCATTCTACAAATAATAATATCATTATTTTATTTTTTGAGAGTTTCAGGTTTTTTATTACTACTATTAAATTAAGTAAGGATGATAAACTACTTTACTAAAATAAAATAAAGTAAAATTATCAGTGGCATTGATTATTATGACACTGTTTTCTTGAAGAAACCACAACCACCCAAGAAAACATTCAAATATTCAAGGGGAAAAGTAAAAATTATTTTTTTATTGTTTGCTAAGGCTGGCTGTATGGTACTAAATCGCATTTAAATATCACAATGATTGAAATGGAAATAAGAACATTTTACATACATCCTAGTGCAAGCAGAATAAAGTATGATATTAGATAATGCATCATAACAGTAAGATCATACAGAAACCATTAACCATGCATAAAACAAAGAATTTTTATCAATAAAATCACAAGGTGTTAAATTCGTGAGTTGTTTTGTTTTTTTTAAATATTTTGTATTAACTTATATTGCAATGAATCTATGCACAATTAGCACATATTGTATTCCCACACACTTAAAAAAGAAATATATAGCCTAGGTATTAAACAATACCGAGATCCTAGATCATAGAAATTGTTGGCTACGGGTTGGTTCAAGAGAAATGCAGAGAGAACTTTCTAGTAGGGCATAAAAAAGTCCATATTTGGGTTTTTTCTAGAAAACAATGTCTGATCCTGTACAAGATTGAAAGGAAATATGGAAGAGCAAGTTAGCAAGCTACTATGAAAACGAAAATAATAGTTGCAACTAAAATAAATAGGAATAAATTGAACACAGTTTTTGTTATTTATTATTAAATGTTTGGATAAACTAATCACTTTTAAACGTGTTATAGGGTGAAATTATGAGGTTTTTGTTATTTTAATGCATGGTTATTTTTCTACTTTTCAGATAAATCAATAACTGTGCAATAAAAACAATATCAGCCACAGAGATACTATAAGATGCATGAGAAAAAAAGTTATATAACGGCACTACATACACTTTTCGGAAAAATATTTAGAGTTTTTCACACAAAATTCACTGTCGGTAACTTTTTATTAAATATTTTCGAAAAAAATGGCTTTTCTCCAATGCAGACGATTCTTTCCGCAGCGGATGACATTGACATTTGATTTGTTTAGAAATTGAATACGGATGAATGAACTTAGTATTGACAAGACTTTCGAGACACATAGGGCTACAATTATATTGGAACATTGAGTTTAATTTTTATTTGAATAAAAACCTTAAAGAGAAGTTATGATTTCACTTTGTTTTATTGGACCACAAGTAGAGTTACTGTTTTCTGGTTTAATTACCAAACGATAGGCTAGCTGTCAAAGATTGCGTTCCAATAATGTTCATGCTCCTTTCATTCTTAGCATTGTATTTTGATATTGGGAAAAAAGAGATGAAAACAATAGCAAAACGTTCAAAGTTCTAACGCGGGAACGCGGCTGTGCGGAAACGCAATGACATTTTCAAACTATGTCATAATTCAAACTGTCTGTCTGTTCTGTACTTTGTTTGTTTTTCGAAATAATTAAATCTGTCCTCAGGACGACCCACTGACCGAAATATGGCTTCAAATGCGCCTTCCGATTCAGAATCTAACGTGAGCGGTTTTTACCGCTATAGTACTACAGAAGTTATACATTTGTATACATCCATGCAAGAGGTAAGATGAAAGTATATACTTAATATTTTAAAAATATCTAGTATTTTCTATAATTTAGTTTCATAAATATATTTATAATGGAATGCTTTATCCACAGGGTATGGAATCAATCAACCAGGATATGTTAGAAGTTAAAAAGAATCTTCAAAACTTGATACAAGTAGCTGGTCCATTGGAGGGTCAACTATCTGCTCTGTTACAATCATTGCCAAAGCCTAAGTTAAACCTTCCTATGGAAACTGATTAGAAAAAAAAGTAATTTATAATGTTGAAGTATGACAACTTAAAATATTGAATATGCTAGAAGACTACCAACATCTGATATTCTAAAGAAGACTAAATTTTTTATCAAAATCAAACGCACCAAGTGACAAGCTAAGCTTCTTGAGCATAGTGACATAATTCATTGGAACCTGCTATTATAAGTTACTAGGTACTAGATATAAAAATATAATATGTTACCTGTTTTTGATTATTTCATTGTTTTGTTCTGCTCCTTTACTTGCTTGGTTCTTGCTTTGCAGGTAAGACAGTATACCGCACATTGTACGAAGCTGAAGTCATTATGATAAAAATACATTACCATGTCACCATGCGCAGCCAGGTTAAAATGATCGTATTAATAATTTTTTGAATCCAAACTTTTTGAATGCAGTAAAAAAAGCAAAACTGTCATTAAGACATTTTAAAATGTTTCATGAAACCTCAAACAATGTGGACTTTGTAAATAACTTTGAACCTTTGATATAAATACTCTACTCAAACTGCTGTAAAAATGGGTGGAGAAGAAGTCGCTGTGAGCACAAGGCCGAAGTCGCCTAGCCGAACCGAGGCCATCACCAAAGCTCTAGTCAACCGCCCTATGTATGGAAGAGGTGTTCTCATAGGCTAGTATCACCAAAATTTATTTGAGTTGTCAAATAAATTGCTAATTAATGGCTATTGCCATCTTATTTTACCCAATGTTATTGAAAGGCTCTGCTAGTGGAGTAAGCCAGATCAACCGTAAATGCTCCTAACTAACAGTTTTAGAACTGTCCTCTTATCAAAGCTAATGCATGCGTAGACTGGCTTTTGTGCATAAGAACGCAATCTGTTTTTGAGAATGATAATTCCACCAGTGGGACAGAGTAGAATGTTGTCCCACTAATCATTGTTACTAAGGCTAGTAGTTTTGGATCTGTACTACTACTATCTGTAGAGTTGGATTGTTTGAACATTAATTTCTGAAACTGCTAGTTGGATAAATTCTTTTAGCATTTGATAGCCCAATTCTTGAGGAAGGATATTGGCTATTGACATTATGCACGGCCCATAAAAGCTGAGAAATGGGTAAAATCACACACAGCTAGTTTTATTGGGTGTGTGTGACACATTATGATCAAAGGGTCTTATAATGGAATGCTATGAAATTGAAACAATAATAGAATTTAAAGATCTGTCAGATTCAGTCAGATCATAACATTTCTTTAAATGGTTACATTTTTTAAACGCTTTCAGAGAAAAAAAGTGGTGGTATTCAGCGGTAAATTTGTATCGGCCTCGACTTACGAGTAGTAAGGTGGTGGAGTAGGTCGTGGGTTCGAACCCTGAATGGTGTGAAACTGTGGGTAGTTTATTCTATTACCATTGCTCTCAAAATGGGGAAGGAAAACATCACGAGGAATCCGCTACTATACTACAATTAAATATTCTAAAACTTGTTGTCATCTACCAACCAGCAATCCCGCATGATAATAGATATCATATGCAAGAGGCCTTTCACTGAAAGTCGTCTGTAATAAGTAACCATGATAGTTGTCAACTTATTACCGACGACTTTATTTATAATATAGATAGTTGAACTATATATTATATAATATCTAAGGTGGTTTTCATTTAGAACCTTCTGTAGTTTTCAACCCCTTTAATAATATAAAAGCAATCCTTGTCTTCCTTTAGCTAACTGGGTGGAAGACCGAACAGAGTGCATAAATAACGGCGCCCTCTACATCGCTCCAAAAGAAGTAATCGACTATAAAAAAATGAAACCAGAATCAAGGCAGCCTGACTTTAGACAAAATAAATTAAACAGCACACAGGTTAGATACCTACAGTATTACCGTTATCCTTGTAGTTATGGAAATTTTATTTGATACAGCCCATATAAAAGGAAGTCGGTTAACAAAGTCCTCCGCCGCGTCTGTCTCTACGATAAACTCAAAAACTACTGCACCGATTTGCATGTCGTTTGTACCAATGAATAGGGATGGTTCTCGAGGAAGGTTTTAGTATATAATTTGACGCGGGCATCAGCTAGTATTTTAATAATTTTCGGGGGTGAAGGAGTTCGTGGCTAGATAAAAACTAGTAACAGCCGCTCGAATCGATCGTCACTTGATCCCGCGGTAGTCATTTGAAGATCTTTAACATTCGTTACAGGTAGTCAGTGGCCCGAAACTCTGACAACCAATCTTTCCACACGGTATCGGTTATTAACCAGTACTATCTGGGTTGTGATTACATAAGGGACCGAAACGTGGTCGCTCACAATGGGCCTCATCAGAAAGCTCAAAGTCACCCAAAGGGCAATGGAGAGAGCTATGCTCGGAGTTTCCTTGCGTGATCGAATCAGAAATGAGGACATCCGCATGAGAACCAAAGTTACCGTCATAGCCCGAAGAATTGCCAAACTGTGGCAAAAAGTGGCAGTGGGCAGGGCACATTGCTCGCAGAACGGATGGCCGATGTCCTGGAGTGGCGACCGCGAACCGGAAGACGTTGCGTTGGAAGGCCTTCCACTAGGTGGACCGATGACCTGGTGAAGGTTGCGGGGATCCGCTGGATGCGAGACGCACGGGACCGGTCAATGTGGCGACACTTAGAAGAGGCTTATGTCCAGTAGTGGACGTCTTTCGGCTGAAATGATGATGATGATGACTATCTGGGTTGTGGAGGTCAGAAAAGCAGTCGCTCTAGGTAAAATACTGGTATTTAGTTGGGAAAGGCTAGGTAGATGATGATGATTTAAAGCGGGAGGGCCGTGGGGAGCTAGAATTGAGTAGGTACTGAAATCATGAAAAAATTAAACAATTGACTGACTGTAAATACTAACTACTCTTGTTTCTCTGTCCTACAAAGTATCCTATTATTTAAAAAAACTGTTTTACAGAGTAATTTCCAATCAATAATACGACACGACAGCCACGATGCGTGTGGCAACTACGCGACAATAAATGACCTTGTATATAACCACTTGCCGAAGCCTCTATGTGGTCCAGTTCAGCGTTACTATAAAAGAGCGCAGCATCAGTTTTACCCCCAACCTGACCTCATGAAATGTTTTGTAAGTTCCTCTTTGGTTCCTGTCATTCCAATAGATCACTAAAGCTACTGTACAGTACGAGGACCTGGGTTTTGATTCTCAGGTCGGGCAGCGTTATTGCACTTTTACATCAGTTATTTAGTGGCAGCCTCGGAGTTTGTTTGGTGCCCGGTTGTTGGCTAGCTACGGCCTTGCGCCTATTATGTGGGACGTGAATAACCGGCGAAATGTGGCTGTATTATATAGGTACACAATAATCTCTGCCCAACCCTTGAAAGCGTACTGGTGTGATGTATTTATATAAATTTCTCAGAAGGATAGACTGCAGAGCTGTGGTGCATAGTCAATAGTATGGACTCCTGTTAATTGACTAGCCTACCTCATCGAGACGTAGGCGCGATGTTGTGTCATCTCCTACGGTTTCTGACAGTCAGTTTCGGCGTTAGCCGCCTCCAAACCTGGATAATAAAAGAGACTGCTTACGAGGGTGGGTAGATTTTTAGAAGTCTTCAGCGTCATGTCATAATTATGTATTCTTCACATGAAAGCAATCTTCGCACCATCCAAATGTTTTTTTAGGGCAATGTAACCGAGTGGGGGTTAAGGAAGCATTTAGAACACGAGTGGAAGTGCACAGATGTGTCAGACTACATATCGTCCCTTTACGATGACACGTTTGTGCCGCCACGGCCGCACCAGTACCTACAACGATGCGAGAGGAAAGCAAGAAACTCGTGAGTCGATTTATTGTTGCTTGTAATCTGCTCGACTAAATTAGTCTAGAGGAGAGCATGAGGTCACGGGTTAGATTCCTAGGTTGGGCAGTATTACTTAGTTTTTCCAAAGGGATTTTTTTGACGGCACGGTTGGCGCAGGGAGACATTGGACTGCTGCGCTGCGCGTCGCGGGTTCGATCCCCGCACGGAACAAATATTTGTATGGCCTGCAGATAGTTGTTTCGGGTCTGGGTGTGTTTGTGTTATGCGAGTTTAAATGTTTATAAACGTACCCACAATACAGGAGAAATTCCTAGTTAGTGTGGAGCAAACTTAAAAAAAAAAACTGTAGCAGCCCATGGAGTTTGAATTTGTGCGCCCGGTTGATAGGCTCGCCCCCGAATTACATGGACATGTGAAATATTAGGTACCCCTTTGTGTAATGCTTCAGGAATTATAGGCGTAATGTTATGTTACGTGTGTGTGTTTGTATTGTGATGTGATGTTAATAATCAAACAATATTTTACAATTTTTCATTTTTTATTGCAGGAGTTTCACAAAAAGTTTCTGTTTTAAGATGACAAAATCAAAATAATGATAACATCAAGAATCATTTTTTTCCACTTTTTGCAAAAAATATTTAGTCTTTACAATATCACATTTTGTTCAAGAATAGGACAGTGACGTCCATATAAAAATCGTTAACAATACAATAATTCTTAATGCTTTCATATCGCCAACACCTGGCACCAACACGAGATCAGCAAATACGTCTTACAAACTATGTTTAGTCTCAAACGTTACAACTAACAATCGCTTACAACTAACATGATATAACTTAACAAAATGTCCTTAACGTAATGGCAGTTCACGGAACTTCATAAAAATGTATAAAATAAAGAGGTAAGAGCAAGACAAAAATACGTACGAATTTAAAGAAAACAACATTTAAGAAATTTCAAGGCAGTTGACTTATTGACTAGTCGCCAAGCGTCAGCGAGATGAGAAGGAATCTACCTTCGGCAGCTTTATCAGCCCAGACCCGCCAGGGGTCTTGAACATATTGCTTTGTACGTACTGCTGATGTTGTGCAAACGCGTTCGCAGACATCATGTTTTGTTGAGCAAATTGAGCCTGAGGTATGTGGACGTGCCCATTGTACTGCATTTGTGGGAATACTGGCGAACTTATTCGGCTAAAGTTTTGTGGCGACTGAAAGCCATTAAAGTGGTGACTCATGCTTGGAAACCGATCTAACACCATTGGTTCCCCGCAGACGGACTCTTCGCGGGAGGGAGGCTGCGAGAACACGTTGCGTTGGTTCACGCTTGACGTCTGAGATTCGAAACCCGAACTTTGGCTCGAGGAACGACTCCCGTCTACATTGAATATCTGACGCTCGCCTTCGGAGCCCCAGTAGCCACCAGCCACCCAAGAAGTACTGTGACCCAGCTTGCTCGGCGATATTACAGGCCTAGAACGAGCCATAGGCGTCGGAGCAACAAAACTGGGAGTAGCGGTAAATTTTCGCAAAGAAAAGATTGAATTAGTATTCTTTTTAGGCTTCGTAGGACTGCCTATGCATAAGGAACTAATGCTTTCATCTAATTCAGAGTCCGAGTCGTCTTTTATGAGTTTTTGATATTTATTGAAAGAAGGTTTAACGAATATTGTGTCAGATACGGAACTTGGACTTTTGCAGGTAACAGAATTGACACAAAATGTTGAGTTTAATTTGGGTTTCGTCCATATACTCTCAGCTCTTGGTGTAAAGGTTCTGCCATTCAGCATGCTAGAATTCAGAAGGCCGAGATTTTCGTTTGAGGACTCGGAGAAGTTGTGTAAGCCGAATTTACTTAGTGAGACATCGTCATCACTGTCTAAATGTATAGGGTCGTCGTCCTCATCAATTAGTGTACTAGCTGACGAATTCACCAGGTTCTTCATACGTTTTGGTGAAGTTGGGGATCTTACTTCTATTCTTCTAGGTTCTGTCTTGATAGATTTGTACACCAATATTGCTATTAAGGTACATAATGTCTGCAACAAAAGGTATTGTAATCAGTATTTATTTGTGAACTTTTAACTAGTTTGTATTAATTTTATTCAATAAAATTAACAAGAATTATCTTGTTGTTATACTTCTTTGCAAAGTTGATCACTTGATTGTTTAAAACATTGACATGAAAAACACAGGGGTTCACTATTGTTTGTTATTACAAGACTTCAGATCTTAGGTACCAACCTTTACAAAGCTCAAATAAATAGGGTCCACAGCCAAATAGCGATGTCCTATTGTAGCAATGACAAATATCAGCCATTGCAAGTCAATTATAATAGTATTCTTCAAGCTGTTCACATTCCAGATGAGTCCAATTATTTGTAAAAAGCACACAAAACTCCCTAAAGTTTCCTGAGTGGTCATACTAAATTGGTCTATAAGTATCTGTCTAAAATTAAAACTTTTTGGCATCATGTTAACAGTATTTATGTCATAGAAATAATTTTCTAATGCTGGGAATGTCATAGTTGTCTTCATTTCAATGATAGAGTATATCCTTTGTAGAAGACCTAATACTATTTCCTTTACGTTTGTTATTGTACTAAGTAAATTCTTGTATCTTAATGATAAGTTTGTGTAAAGTTCAAAAGAAACCAGTATAAAAAGTATAACTGCTATAAGCATTGAGGTATTGTTTATAATTTTTCTTAGCAGTTTGTTTTGTTTTGGCTGTTTTTGATTTATCTTAACTGATGTCCTTGTTTCTAACAATTTGGACCCCAGTAGGGTTTCTTTTTCTTTGTGTAGTTTTGTTTGCAGAACTTTCCGGCAAGGACTACATAGCTTGTATGCCTTTTCTAACTGCAACCTGAAAAGAAGAAGTACTTTAAGTAACATACAATGTCAACTTACATGACAAAATTTTCTGAGCATAAAACCACTTGGCACTACAGTCAAGCATATATTATGTCCACTTAAAAAGATTTGAGAGGGATTTTCGTTCAGAATAACTAATACAAGTTTGATTGAAGTTCTATTCCATAATTGTATGGACTCCAAATTAATGTTTTTATCTAGATAAAATTACAAACAAGAGATTAGGAGAAAATCACTTTTAAAAGTCACTATGTTAATACAATCATGATGACTTGTGACTGTATTAGTTACAATCAGATTAGATGGTAATTTAAACATCATTGGGCCTGTTTACCAATTCCAAATGAACATTTTACTTTCATTTACTAAAAATCACAAACAAAACCCAAGCCTAGTGTTTCAAGACCACTACAGATTACAACTGGTACAAAAATCTTCTGATTTGGTGAGGATTAATATCAAACTGGATCAGTAAACATGACTTCTTAAAGTGACTGATAACAGTAAATTAAACAATTAGCAGCAACTGAGATAAAGTACCATGTGCTAAATAATGTGGCCTCTAATGTATGGCCATGAGGACAAGTGTTTGCACTTCAAATAGCAGTTTATGCAAATAACTGTCTCTTTGGAATAAATTAACGTGTTTTGGTGGCATTTAAAGCATTTAAATAAAACTCGGGCCCCAGCTGTGGGTGATGTGATGATGAATGAAAGTTCGGTTTGAGTTACTTATTTCATCACCACAGTTTTCAACACAGAACACCCTTTTCAGAGAGGAGGCCTGTGTCTTAGCACTGGGAATGATATAATATATTGATTATAATTACTTGCCACATAAAGAGTGAAGCCTTTAAAGTGTTCAATCATTTTAAAACAGCATTTTTTTGGTTTCAGTTGTTATCTTTACCTTGAAATAATGAAGGTGGTTTAAATATATTTACCTATATGATTCTATTTCATCGTCAAACTTCTTCTCATTCATAGGAACAAAATTGGCTAGTTGTGCTACTTTCAACTGCTGGTTTATATTACACATCTTGCAGAGACCATTCCTGGGTGGACTATTCCGGAACACCTTTGGTGATTGGTTACCCTGGTCATTGAATGCAGTTATTGGTTTGTTGTAGTCACCATCCTAGAAAAATGGAAATACATAAAATTATGAGTCAAGCCAAGTAATTAATCCGGGTCTTATCAGGGGCGAATATCATACCCAAATGTTGCTTCCCTAAAGGGATTAGACATACCGGTACAAGGGAAATAAACTAAACATGAATCTGTTCAATAGTTGTTTATCAATTATTTATATTATTTAGATTCACAATGGTATATCTGGAAACTAGCAAACAAACTGGTAGTTTCTTGTTTTTTTTTATAACATCTCAAATGACCTACAAAGCTGAACCATTGCCAATTTCTATCAAACAGGTTAGGTAAGTAAAATTGGTAAATTTCGTCGAAAATTCGGTTATAATAGGGATTTATAAATAGATTTAAAGCTACTGAAACAATATATATTATGTAATACATGATTGTAATCGTATTATCATTCATAATCAGTAATAACCTTACCTTGGTGAACCCATTGTACTGCTCACATTTTGGGCAAGTCCAGCTGTTGCGGTCTGGATATTTTACCCAAAAATCACTATTACAGAACCAACAGTTCACGCGCCACGGCAAAGCTGACCTGTAAAACAATTAAAAACTTATTTTTTGATTCTGTAGGGCGGGAAAGCGTTATCTATAACCTCACCAACTTACCGTAGTTTATAAAGTAATTTCACAAGTAACACTGTACAGAAAACAATGGCTATACTTATCAGCACTGACTCCATTTTATAAATATATTTCATTTTTGTCAAGCTTTATTTCTAATTTCTTATGTCCTAACCTAAAAGTACACCCATTTTGTTTGCCATAGACTATAGTTTTGTTTTTTTCTCCACATGCTTATGCATTGCATTGGCTTTGATTGTCGAACCATAGATAGAGTCCCATAAAGGCGCGTCCCCACTAGGAGCCGCGCGGGTTTTTGGAGCCGCGCGGCTCGTAGAGAAACATTCCTGTTAGGCCGCTTGGCTCAGGCCTCCCTCACGAGGCCGTGCGCGGCCCTAGAGGCACCATGCGCCTTTTCAGTAGCACTTCCTGTAAACTGGAAACCACTGCACACGCTCAAGCTTGGATGTATAAACCTTCTTTTGATTTTTGCTCATAACCATCATCACAATTCACAAAACCAACATTTCCCAGTCCTTGGACACCACTTCCTCACAGTTTTACTCCACCGTTCACCACGAACCATGTCTTGCCCTTGCCAACTCGATTATAAATCACCGCTCAATCAGTTTTTCTAACCGGCAAGTGCAAACAGGCTAACTCTAGGCCAAGGAACTTCAATGAGAGGAAAAATATATTATATTATATGTCTATGAGGAACTTATTAGTATTTATGTTAGTCAGTTTAGGCCCATCACACACCAAGCGAAAAGACTCCTTTAAATATTCCCACACTATCTTTGTAATGGCTTGTCTAAAACACTAAAACCATTTAAACCATAGATCTGTCCAGTGCTGAAAATGTTGACGATAACTTTTGACTTTGACATCACATTTTGAGGTTATTGTGTCAAAAACACGAGATAAACATTGCTAGACGGACGGCTGAAAATCATTTTTAGATAATCTAATACTCTGTTTTCTAAAGTAATAATCTAATATTTAATAAGCATACAATGACACCGGAATCAATTTTACTTTTATGCAACTATGACGACCAACTCCACACAGGTAAGGATAATATAGAAATTAAAAACCGTGTTTAATATTTATTTTAATTTTTCTACTTATTAACCTCTTCTTTTAGATAATGAAACAATAAAAAAACTATGGTCGGATAAATGGCCAGTCAGAGATATAGAGATATGTAAAGAACTATTGGGAACTGGCCTTGAAACAGACGCACTAAAGGAGGTTTTAAAAAAGTATCAAAACGATAATAAAACTGTAGAAAGTATTCTTTTTGTGTCAGTCAGTTCATTTCTAACGTTTTGCGATCGCAATTGGAATCCACACCCAGAAACATTAAGTATAGAAGACTTTTTTGGTATAGAATGGCCTACAGATGTAGATGCTAGTGTGATGCTCCAGAGAGACTCTGAGCCAATATATGTGAATATTCTTCATCCAGAACTGTTGTACTTCTCTACACAAGTTTTCAATGTGCTGTGTAATGCTGATCAAAGTTTGGTGAGTTAATTTTCTTATTAATCAGAGAGAATGACTTAACATTTTCAATTCTCAAGTCAGATTGTAAAATCAATAAAGATACAGACTGTGAATCTTATCAATTTGGGTTGTTAATGAACTTATTAAAAATTACAAATCAAGTTGCCTCACATAGCAGTTTATGACTTCCGCAAATAACATGAAAAATCAAGGAATTGTCAGAAAACTTTCAACGTCACCTTCAATTGTCCCACTGCAGACCATAGGCCTCTCTCCATTCTTTTCAAAGGTTGCGATTCTGTGCAATTTCTTTCCAATTCTCAAGGAAGACATCCAGATGACATCTAATAACAATTTCTGTAATTTTAGCTCCACTTATGGTGGTACTTCAGAAGCAAAGCAGTCCATCAGAGAATTCTAGAAGATACCAGTGCCACATTATATGCTGACCTAGAAATCATAATAGCCAAGCTGTCAAACCTCCTTCATGTCATACAAGACAAGCCAAGGCTTCAGATCCTACTGTGTATGGAGATAGGCCAGGCTTACCTCTTGTATGGCAGGGTGCAGAGGACCGAAGAATACCTGAATAGAGCCAGAGATCTTGCAGGGTTGAAACTGGAATTAACAGGTACTGGGAAATGATTATGGGGACAAAGTTTAGACTCATGTGCTCATAGTCAGAAGGACTTATTGCAAGATATGAAGAATGAGAAAAAAAAAGTTTAGACTGGCAACACTAGGTAGTTGCTTTATAAATACTGTAGTGTGGCAATAGTGGGCAAAATAAACCATAACTTTCTACTTACCATAACTACTTCTCTTCTTTCTATTGGCCCTCAAATATAAAAAGTTTTACTTGAGTAATTTTTTGCTTTGTCTTTTTAAAATAGGTGATTAAACAGTTCATCTCTATTTCTAGGTATCCTTGGAAAAAGAACAAAGTTTCAACAAACAATAATACCCCAGCTTGCTCTATCCAGTGAGCTGGACTCCAACATAGAGAGACCTTCAGCTGAGGAAAGTCATGGTGGTTCTGAGTTGCCTCCTGACCTAGAACTGCAAGATGATGTCAGAATGAATAGGATAGCTTATACTGAATCTATTAGTCAAGCTGAACTGCCCAGCTTGGAACAGATTCTGTGTTTGTTGACTGTGTAAGTATTTCGTATTTTTAGCTAGTAATGGCGAAGGGGTTTAAAGGCAGATACTATAGAAGTATTTTCAGTTGTGCAGTTGCATGAACATGCCATAATACCACACCTGTATCATCTCTAAATTCGTTCTGCCATAATTGCACCCATATTTAGGCAGTCATGTTTAGGCCCCATGTACAAATCCAATCTCCAGGCTATAGTATTTGCCCGTTGGGGCTGCGGGTTGTTCACAGATACCGCGGCCTCGACATGAAGGGCTAAGAAGGAACATGGGTGGTTTTTAGTCAGTAGAAGTCTGACACTCCCTTTCGCTCTGCCCAAGAGCTGGAGGGGTTATTTGATGATTTCCCACCCCCCAAAAAAAAAAAGGCATGAGTATTTTAAGAATTTAAAATATGTACTCATTTTTTTGACTTTTTGATAAAAAAAAACATTGTATTTGCTTTGTGCATGGTAAAAGTATAAAACATAAAAGCTGTTATTTTCAGCCAATATCTAATGAAGGCTCAGCCAAAAGACGAGTTGATGAATGAAGAGCTGGCCCCCTATATTGAGGCTGTTCTGACACAGAAGAAAGGTGCATGGCCTACGAGGGTAGCTGCTCTGCTAATCAGGTGTAAGCTGGAGGCAAATCATAAGAGAACTGTGGAGAGGGCCATGCTGCAGTGTGAGACGATCGTCAATGACAAGACTTGCGCCAGTTCTACTACACGGTACGTCTTAAAACGTTTCTGTAGTAAATAATAATGTGATGCATAATATTTGCTTTATATTTCCTCAAAAATATCCAGGCTTGGATCTTTGGCTTGCAGGATGCAGCACCAGGGTTCAGCCTACATCTAAACAATATGCACATGTAGGAACTGCGAAAAAGCATTTAAAGCATGTTACACACACCCAAACCCATAGCCGACACATTTTGCGCCCTTCCATGGGAAATCCTCAAGAGATATTATCGATATAATGATATTGTTTACTTAAAATCTTCTATATCAAACCTAAATGTTTAACATAACATTTACTGTCTTTGATGTTCACATGTTTTGATTACTTATTTTATTTCTAACCTGCTTCTTAGATGGTAGATCTATTCTGTAATGTATCTTTAAAAATGCGATTTTTTATGTCTTCTAGATTATCATACCTCTGGGCAACTGGCTTACAACCTGCGTGGATGTGGAGACAGCAGCTAGGGGACCTGTACCTTAGCCTGGGACTTGTGAAAGCTGCCCTGGAAGAGTACCTCAAGCTGCAGCTATGGGAAGACGTCATTGTGTGTTATACTTCACTGCAATTGAGACATAAGGTAGAAAATCATATATTTTTTGGTTTCTGTAGCCTATAAATGTGGACATCTTTAAGTATGAACGTTCTGTTGAGTTGTAGAGAAGACTCAAAAAGTGTTTTTTTTTTTATTTCCAGGCCGCTGAAGTTATACAACAGCAAATTGATATAAATCCGACAGTAAAATTGTACTGTCTGCTTGGTGATGCTACAGGTCAGTTTTATTTAGTTAAAGAACTCAACAATTCTGCAGTAACACGGTACCCCACAGTGTCACGTTACCGAGATATTTGAAGGTAAAAATCGACAAACGAGTACAACGACAATCATTAAATCTTTTTTTAAATAGCCTTATTACGTGTCAGCGTTAAATTGTATCCAAATAATAGTTACCAGGTTTATTATTATTATACGCACGAGAACATCGCTTCGCGTCGCAATGAAACGCTATGTTATGACGCAAAGAATAGTTTTCTCGTGCTCCTAATAGTATGTATTGTACGTAACTCTCTTTCAATAAACAATAATAATAATTATCAACGCATATAGACACGTAAAAGGTCTATTTTTATGTGGTCATTGTACTCATATATCGATTTTTACCTTCAAATATCTCGATAACGTGACACTTTGGGGTACCATATTTCATGACATTTTTTGTTCGGCTATATGTCCTCTTTCCGTACATACCACTTTCATCGTGGACCGCGATTTCGAAAAAAAATCAAAATGGCGATGGTCGATATGCCAGCTTCCATACAAAAAAGTTCAAACCCCTTTATATTTGAACCAAATGAGTTTTCTATGGTAGTTTCAGTATTGCCAACTTAGGATGTAAAACCTACTATTTCAAAATATTAATGTGACATTTTTGCAGATGATATCAAATACTTTGAGAAAGCGTGGGAGTTTTCAAACCACAAGAGCAGTAGAGCCCAAAGACATTGGGGCAACTTCTTGTTCGACCACAAAGAATATGAACAGTGCCTTCCACATTTCGAGAAATCGGTCGAAATTAACTCGATTCAGGAGCGAGTTTGGCTTAGATTAGGGTGAGTTCTAC